>OMLM01009028.1:83345-150625 GCA_900302695.1 Helostoma temminkii | reverse complement strand
ATACAAGATTTTGTAAACAATATTACACCACCGAACCCTGCATATATATTCCCATAAATAAACTTTTACTGTACTATGGACATAGAGTTCTCAGACTATAAATACTGTCCACTTTTTAACTTTAATCATGTGTGGACATAAAAATTCTTCATTTGTCACCTGTACAGCATAACATGTTGCAAGCGTGTTGCAATCAGCATGTATCGCATGCACAGATTGTGTGAATGTGTGACAGACAGGTAATCACTACTTCGACCCAGTGGGAGTTTGAAATGCAGCTCGTTCGGCAGAGCCACATTAAACAGTCAAGTATAATTTAGAGAACTGGCTGCTCTTCACGTCTGTTCCCATTACAGGCCATCGTGGCCTATGTGCAGCTAAATAGCAACCGCTGGAGCAGATCTTCGGTGTCTGTCTTTACAACACCTTCGTGGCATATCAAGTGCTGGAGTGAGGCGTTATGTTTCCAGCACATCTGTGCCAAGCACGGCCGTTCATCATCAGGAGCTGATAGCCAGGACTGCAGGGGTTCATGATAGATTATTAATCTGCCTCTCAAACAGACAAGGTCTCTCTTCCTCCTCCCTCTCCTCTGCAAGTCACACACGCGAGTGTCATTCACACCCATTCTCATCATCTTTCTCTTCTCTATCTTCCTCTGTCTCACACTCCCATCTTTCCATTTTTCACACCCCTCTTCTCTGCATCTGAAAATCCATTCATCTCAGATGTTCTAAGCTTTCCACCCACTCATATTCTTTGCATCATTTGGATTATATTTATTGGGTGTGTAACTCACAATTGGACAGGAATATTTCCTCCACCTTGATGTCATAATTTAAACAGTATCAGTATCAGATTATCTTCACTTTACATTTCCCCCAGCTCTTTGTATTTTTAGTGGAAACTACAACAAAATGAAAGTAAATACTGGGCAATTAAAAGCTAGTTGTGCTTAGGATCTGCTGTGTGTGTAATATGCAACTGTCTACTAACAGCTTAAAAAAATACTAAACATTTTTTTCTCCAAAATGAATTTAGCTTTTTAGAAGTTCTGTTCCAAAAAGGAAAAGGGGAAACGCAGGAAAAAGGAGATGCGTTCACATTCCTTTCCACATTTATCTGCTTCTTCCAGCACAGATGTCTGTAAAAAGTGCAAAGGGGGGACCAGACAGTAGACCATCCTCTGCTGCCAGGTCTGTGAGCGAAAATAGCAGTGAATGTGTACACTCAAAGTTATAACTAGAAGTTCTTAAAGAATTGGTGAAGGTGTGACCCTGTTACGGTACATCTTCACCATGTTACTTAAGTATAGTCTGCAACATAATCAGTGAGTTCAATTTATTTTCATGTAATGCATGGCAATCTGAGTTCAGTGTTGTTAATTGTTAATGTTAGCTATAAAAATAAGACATATAGGCACTTTAAGTTGATTAAATCTTCTTTCTCTCCTAGTATGTCTCCACGCGTAGGAAAGGGTGCACCAGCTGGCAGATCCCCCGCTGCTGGGAGATTCAAAAACAAGGCCCTTCAGCTCAGCCTCTCCAAGAAATTCTGGTTATTATCATTCTGTTTCTAATCAACATTGATTGGGACAAAGGAAGTGTGGGTGTGTAGATTTGTGCACCCAATTAGTGGCATCAATTGTTACATTAGCTGCAAAACAAGCTTTCAAAATTTTGAACTTCAGTCCCTGTGAGAAACACTTCTTTTCTTTTTCTGCTGACTGATGTCACCACTGACGTCAGCCGATTGGACAGCTGGCATTTTTCATTCGTTTCACTCAAGCTGAGTAATTATTTCAATGGGGCTATGTGGAATAACACCTTTCTAAGAATATCCCCCAAAAGGCACTTAGATGTGTTTTTTTTTAAGTAAGTTAGGAGAGGAAATTATAGGCCTGGCTATGATGATGACAGCTCTTAACACTCTGAATGCAAATGTACACTTCACTTCACAGCACAAAGTCGCAGTCCCCCTCTGCCCAGGAGAAGGGCTCTGAAGAGAAGCAGCTGCGTCAACGCAACAAAAGGAGCCTCAGCAACAGCTCGGCAGTGGCTGCTGCCTACATCTCTTACCTCAATAAACTCTTTGGCCAGGTCAGTTCAACAGCACTGTTATGCTTACTCACTGTAAATGGAACAGCCTTGACACACTTACCAGTAGAGTTACTAGAAAAAGGACAGAGTAAGATTTTGTCTTTTGCCTTTGGTTACTAATACATGTATAAGCTGTGGTAATATAAATCCATGAAAAAACAGCGCCTTCAAAATAAAATAATTGTTTCACACCTGTAGCTGTTCCTGCGAGACCATCCTACCAAAAAATGACACATTGAGTTATTTCAGCAAATCCTTGAAACCACATTATGTCCAACCAAGTTTCAAGTGACTGTGTGACGCTGGACTTAATAGTGGTAAACACTGTTTACTTCCCTTATTTTACCATGAGTCTCTATTAACAGTGACACTTGTTCTATAACCTTAAACGCACCATTATCACATTATGCTGTCCTGCAGATAGAGCCATCCGCTCAGAAAACACTTGTGACATTCTAATAAGCATGGGAAACAACCTACTTGTCTACTTGTCATCTCATTTAAATGGCTTACTGGCTCCTGATGATGGTTTACAGGGAAAACAAAACCCTCTGATCTTTTTGAAATTACTTTTTACTTTTTATATATCAATGGAGTTTCTAGTTGTCGTCGCCACCCTTTCAGTTATTGTACTTTACTGAAGCAGAGGATGGATGCAGAGTAAGAAATCAATACAAACTATGAGTAGGAATGCTCTGGAAACACTCTTGGTAAGTAATGTGACATTAATGTGTCATTAATGTGACAAGAATGTGTCACATTACTAGATAAAGTGTGATATTATTGTCATAGTGAAGTTCTCAAGAAAAAATTAAGTGCAGATTTTCAAGCACTGAAAAGCAACAGGAAATTCTTTTTTGCGGTTGAAATGTATGTAAGGGTGAAATGTGTTTTTAACAATTCATGTTAATTTATTGATGTTAAAAACATTCATTTATACATATATATATATATATATTTTGTGTTAATGGTACAAATTTTTTCCTCCGTGTGTGTATATATTGTTTTCCTGCTTTTTATGCCATGCATGCTTCAAAAAATAACTAATCGTTGCCATATTTGTACTGATAAACACTATTATTTATCAAATAGTGATAAAGACATAAAGTGCTTTTTTGAATAGCTGGAGTGTTGCCTTTTCCCCAAATGTCTTTTTAGGAAAATAAAATCACTAATTGCACTTACAGAGAGCAGAAGCACTGAATATTCAATTTAAAATCCATTATGAAATGAATAATAATAATAATAGAAATTATAACCATAAAATTGTATAATAATTCAGCATTTTCATTTCGGCTGTTTTAATTTTATTTTGGGAGAGAGATTTTAAAATGCCACTTTTTAAAACATTTTATTTCATAAATATGCTTTTATCATATTATTTCTTTCTCTGTCAATCAGGGTAAATAGGTCAAAGTCATTTATGTCACTGACTGTTCATTCAACCATGAGCAATAGCGAATAATAATGATAATTATTGTTAAAATAAACAGGACAAATAATATTTTCTTTTTGACCATGTATTGAAACATTTAATTTATTGTTCCATTGTAACAGCTCTTTTACAGTAAAACCTTGATCATACTCAAGCTAGAAGCTGCCCAGTACAACCACAGTCTGTGTTGATGAGGGGTAGGCAAGTTCTACTGCCAATACTGGGATACTACCAACCTTCCAGTGACAAGATTGCCTCTTTAACATTTAAACCATGACCAACATCTATGCTAAATTTTATACAAGTGGTTCTCCATAGGCCATGAGCACATTACAGGGAAGATGAAAACCGCTAAACGAAGAAAACACTTTACATAAATGTAAAAGTAATACTGAATCAAGATAAACATTAGATGACCTTTTCCTGTTGATTTTGAACTGTGTCAATTGAAAATATAAACAATGGTTGTAACTTTCTGCAGAAGTGAACTGTGAGCATCCAAAACTAATTTTCCTGTCTGCAAAGTAGTAACTGCTGATATAAAAAGATCAAATGCTCACAAAAAGTCAATATCATTACACAACTTCATTCAACTACAAAACCATCTTATCAGGACTGTGGGCTGTTAGTTCATCCTCTAAATCCTCTCAAAGAAATCTCTCCAATAATTCCACTTCACAGATGATTTACTGTCTCAGCACAGGGATGGCTTCCATGAATGGCATTGACTTTGTTATTGTCCACAGGAACTGGAATATTTGGGAAAATGATAACTGGATATGATACACATGTGATCCAGCTCAATGGCACCTTCCCCATAAACATTATTGATTTATATATCAATTACTACTATGACAAATGTTTTATATAAAAGTGTGAGGTAGTTGGTGAGTGTCTGCTTGAAGAACATGGATGTGGATCAGATCCAGCACATTCCTGGTTCTGACACAAACACTGGAGTTAACTGGAGTGGTGGAGGATAGCTGCAATACCAAACAGTTTTGGCAAGTTAATAAGTTAAGTTAATAAGCTGTTACTACTGATGTTATAACTGAAGAAAACACATTGAAAATCCTTTAAACCTTGAAATGCTGCTGAGATGTGATTACAAAGCAGAGCCAAAGGCTTTTCCATAAATGTCTGTATCAAAAAAGAGTGATTTACTGACAGTTAAAATAGAAATCTACATCAAGAGGGCTGTGTGCATTTTGATAATGTTTCCTAAGTAGCTTTCTCAACAACTAATGGGACAATTAATTGTTTTAAAGCCATTCTGGGAAATTAAAAGCTGTTACTGTGACCTTGGGGTACTGTGGGCTCCTCTTCCACATCCTCCTCACCTGCCATGACTGATCTCTTTTATTTTAATCCAACAATCCCTGGTTTGGATTTGCTAGTACCCAGGTAGAGCAGTTGGCATCGTTGAACGAATGAAGGACACTCTTTTGGTTGCTGCCCTGACACTGAGGCAGGGAGACCATCCATCCTGCAGTCATTCCTAATCCCTGCCTCAAAACAAGTATTAATAACCCCCTCAGCAAGGTTCACTGTCAGCCCTCATTAGATCCCACTGAAGAAGGAGCTGGAGGAGACAAAATAGCTAAAGAAAAACAATTGATGTATTTACATGTCAGCCAGAGTCACAGGGAAAAACAGATGGGTGTAAAGCGAAACAGACAGTACTCAGCTGTATGTTTGTAAAATATATGTGCATTTATACTGTGGTTATTGTCTGGTGGGGTTTCAACCTGAGGACCATGAGTGAAGTATCCACATACGTCTCACATGTGCTCATGCACCACGCTTACCGAGCAGTAGGCTGCTCAATGGGCCGTGTGAAGACAGACAGAATGAAATTAACTGTTAATGGCCTCGGTCTGACGGATGAATTGAGAGACTTCATGGCATGCTGTCTAATCCTTTCAGGGTGAAAAAAATCCAATTAATGTGTTGACCTTGCTATCTAAATATGCCTTTGTAGGCAGTAGGATCCTGTGCAGGGTAAACGTCAGTGCTGCATTTTAGACAACAGGGTTTGTTTGTTTTTCTAATCCTGCAGCATCCTGCATATTAAAACTTAAAAGTTTAATATAAATCATAAGTGTTTGAGGCAGAGTGAACTTACAGTATATTGTGATATCCCTTGATGCAGTTGCATCTTGGTGTTGCATTTGTGTTTCGACTCTGTTGGCAATATTATGTGAATAATCATTTGAACATCTGCCATGGGAGCAGCTTCCAAATAAACTGTGGGGGCCTCTACTTTTCCTGAAGCTATTGTGCACTTGAACAGGATGACCTTGTATGATTTATGTATTAGCCACACTGAGTGCCAACATGTATTAGGAGGAAAATATTGCACTTCTCTTTCCATTTTTGTTTCACTGCTCCTCTGATTAGCCTTTTTATCTCTCACTTTTTCCTGCAGTAAATGGAGCAACTGAAGGTTGAAATATAGTTTTCCTTAATAAAAGTATCAATAAAGAAATGTGGACAGATGCTTGATCAAAAGCAGATATCTCACAAAAAAAAAAAACCATGATGAGCACTAAATAGCTTTAAGGATCAAAGGAAAAAATGGATGCATTCAAATTATTATCGCAAAGTTTTTTAATGTAAAAGCTCAGAGATATCTTTCACACATTGCATACAAATGTGATGAGGTGAAAAGAGCAACATTTTCTTCTGAGATACAGTGGAATAAAAATAGTCTAACATAATAGAAATGCCCAAGTAAAACGGCTGTGCCATGGATAGACATAATTGTTGCTACCACCTTCTACAGCAGTTTGTCTTTATCTCAGTGTTCAAAATGTGAGCCTCAGAATCTTTCCCATGAAACTGAGGGAAAAAAAGCCCACAGCAACTGTTGGCACATTTGTGCTCACTCATAATCACAGATTTTACAAGCTTGCGTGTCACTCTTGTTCCTTTGAACTTATAGATATCCTCAGGCTCATGGTGTCTTTGTGCTAAGTAATATTTCCATATGTCAGGCTGGTTTGCCGTATGCTAAAATGTCTGAGTTTGCATGTTCTTTAGCTTCCCCTCTGGATATGATGAGTTTTCTGTAGAACCTTAGTCTGTTGGAGAGCTGTAGGAACCAGCACAATTTAAGCAAGATGTCTTGTTAAGAAGACACTGTTGCAATTTCATTTCAAAATCATCTTTCAAAATTCAGGCTTTACATGTGCAAATTAAAGTCAGCACATGATTACAAATAGAGTATTCCAGCACATTGTTTCGAGTTACTGTGGCAGCACATTCATGGCCAACATATTGAATGATGAATTTATGAAAAGCTCCCAATCCTCTAAGCTCATTCGATTGTCTTGCCTAAGGATGTGCATATATACAGTACTGCAGCTGAAATTATGTGTTGTTATGATGTGTTTTACCAAAATTGTCTATATGTAACACATATACATATCAACATATTATTACTTTAAGCCCTTATCACACCTGAATTGTTTAATGACTATGTGGATATTCAGTTCTTACATTGTAATTTTGTCCCAACTTCTCTGAGTATATTTGAAAAGAGAGAGAATGATCTGGTGAGACACCCTGAACAAATGCCACAACAAGGCAGCGAATACTGAATATTTCACACACAAGACTAAATGCAAACTGCATGTCTTGTATCTGCGCAGACAAGTGTAAGCCGCTACTTACTTGGATTTGTATCTTGGTTTACATGTATCTGTGTTTCTTTGCAACGGCGCAAGTCTCGTGAAACTCATCACATTGTTGTGTGTATTTATGTGCACCCAAATCGAGCTTATGCTGCATTTTTCACTGGATGCCGCAGATGTAGTGTGTGTGTGTTTGTGTGTGTATTTATGTGTCAGACACGTAAGAGTATGTGGCATTGTGTCATTTTACAAATTAGAAAGACATGTCATTGGGTGAAATCCCATTAGAGTTTGCTGTCAGCATGCAAAAGAGTGGACATGATATGCATGTTATTCTAATTTGGGTGTTGAAAACAGATTATCACTGGGGTATTTCTCAGGAGAATTTTCAGTTAGAAAGCCGCCCTGATTTTACATCGCTTCCTCCAGTGCTGTGTCATAATTATTTCCACTGCCTTTCTTCTCTCTGCTCCGTAGGAGAGAGAACTGATGCCAGAGGAGTTAGATGGTAAGAAACTTGTCTAATTGTGCTGCAAACACATGGACAGTGCTTGATGACTAGTGAACTGCATTTACCTTAAAATGTTTATTGCCAATGATTCAAAAAACAAATATAATAAAAACAGCATAACACTGCATCTGTGCTGTTCTTGTGTGTCTGTTAGAGTTGCAGGAGGCCTTTAAGGAATTTGACTACGATGCAGATGGCTTCATTCATTACAAAGACATCGCAGATTGCATGAGGACCATGGGCTACATGCCGACTGAAATGGAGCTGATCGAGATCATCCAGCAAATCAAAACAAGATGTGTGTATTTACCTGTCTGGTTGTGTGTGTGTGTTTTCACTTCTTCCTCAGTGGTTAAAGCATGTGTGCATGATTGATGGGTCTTGTGAAATGAGCAGGTGTGAGGGTCTGAGTAATGTATGTGCTGCACAAACACACATGCTAGTGTTCACGTACACTCGTTCCTGTGAGTCTGTGAGGAACTAATGTTTGTCTTTGAAGTTGGGGACATTTGAGACATTTTAGCAGACTGATTAATGGACCCTCATACTGCAGGTGCAGGATATACAGCGTAAGTGTTTAGCTGAGACTGTATATGTGGATACTGGAGACCCAACTTTCCTCACTCTGCTCTTACCAAGGAGTCTTTGCTTTCTTTTCAGAATGATCCATTATAGATCTGTGTGAGGTTTGTGTTTAAACCTTAAGATGAATCATTGCTGCATTGATTGCTGGATTTCTGCCATAAGTCTGGAGAATCTGTGTCTGTAACACCTACACAGTGTAGAGATAAGTTTAAAGGTTTATCTGTTTCTGCCTTTCACGTAAACCGTCATTGGGCACCTGGGACACAGGCTCATGGAGCACACTTTGGGTCTGATGTTCTGAAATACTCTAATTCATCATCTTGGAGGGGGCAGCCATGGTTCAGGAGGAAAACAGTTCCCAAACTAATCACATGGTCTGTAGTCAGATCCCCAACTCCTCCTGTCCACATGTCAAAGTGTCCTTGGAAAAGACACTGAGCCCCGAGTGGCTCCCAGTGGTCATGCTAACACCTTGTATTACTTTGTGTTAATGGGTGAATGAAAGGCATATTGTAAAGTGCTATTTTACAAATCTATTTTGCAGCATTAGCTTACGGTATTAACGCTGCCTGCAAGATAACCTATCAGAACTATCTTTACGTGTGTGAAAAAAGAAATAGCATTTCATTTTATAAATGAATGTTTGATTCGTGTCTAGTAAGTCCCTTGACTGCCCAAATCTTCCCCAGTCAGCATGCAATCAGCTACTGTCTTACTTAATGTTGTCGAACATGTGATTTACAGAGCAAATATGTACAATGTAATAACAGATAAAAACAATTTGTTTGATTTTGCTTTAGAGTTGGTTTCATCCACCACCAAAAGACATCTTTTTCTATTTTTTCTGACTCTCTGTGCAAATTATAAAAAAATCCCCCTAAAACTGTTTTTCTAAAACAGCCTCTGGAGTGTGAAAAGTTGCCAGCTTGGCAATGTAGTGTGTAAGAGAAAAACATTGTTATAATGGTGTCCAGACAGACAAACAAAAGCAGTTTGATTTCACTGTCAAGTACAAATTGTACAAAGGTACAGTTTGCCTATTCTATAATACTGTTCTCTGCTTGTTCAGTGATGAAGTCGTAACTCAAAACCTTTGCCCAAATTCGTGTTCTTGAAAGGAGTGAAACAGCGATTTCAAGAGCAGAAATGTTAATTTCAAAGCACTGACACTTAGAGAGTGATCAACTCAACGGCGCTTCCAACCTGAACACCCTAAATGTGGTCTACAAATGTTTAAAATAATAATTTCATAACATATTTTCTTATTCATCTCTTTTTGTACATAGGTTTAATTCACTCAGTTCTACAAACAGTGTCCATGCTAACTATTGACAAGATGCTCTGCAGATGTTGCTGTTCAATACCTTTTCATTTTTCAATGCTGTAAGCACCACAAAAAGGATTTCTTCACCTCAGATGTCGAGGCTACTGGTGTCAAGGGAAAGATAGCTACAGTACCTCAAAGCATGGATAGCTCGAAACATTGGCAATAAAACCTGACAAAAAAGAGAAGTTGTTGGGGATAAGTCCTTTCTTAACTTATCCATTTTTATTTTCTGTATTAGGCTTAACCAACATTTTGACCTGGTCTGTATCTGGCTGATTACATTGAATAAAATACGGCAGCAGCCCTCAACCAAATGGTTTCTGCTCTAACAGCTAGTAAATCATATTCACCTGATGTCCCAGGTGTAAATAATTTTCTGATTAGATGGTGATAGAGCATAAATTAATGGAGCAAGGAGCAAATTACTGTCAAAATGCAAGCGTTACCAAAAGTATAAAATACATCATGCTGGATTACAGAGAAATGTGCATAAAATGACTTATATTTCATTGGACTTTGATGTAATATTGCAGCCATGAAAAATGCGTTTTAGATTAAAATCTTTTCACACTGTAATGTCAAACCATAGCTGAAGCAAACAGAAACACAAAATGTGATGTTTCAAACTTTTGCAGCTCTACCTACAGTATAAGCAACGTTTTGAACATTAGGGCTTTGATGGTTGCAACTACATATTTTATTCTGTTTTAGATTTTTCATACCTTGTAATGTAAATTATTTATATGTTCACTCAAGCTTTAATTTGACCATTGGGGTTTAATCATATTAAGACATTCCTTGTCTATATCATAATCCCTACAGATCCATTAATACCACGAAATTCAGTTGTTTTTCTATAACCAGCATTGCACTATCAATTAAAAAATAAATAAATAATCCAGAGACTTAAGGGAGAATTATTCTCCTCTGTGATTACAGACTGACCCACTTATGGCACAGAAATTCTTTACACTCTCCACGAGGGTAATATCAGTCAGACAAAACATAAACCATACCTTGAGGCAAATATGAAAATCCTTGGCTAACTAGAAATTATAGAATTAATGTTTTTATTCTTTTATTTCTGAATTCTTGTTGTAATTGGTTTGGGCCATTAGTTTCAAGGTTAACATTAAAAGTGATTTCCATGCAAGCAGAGTTAGTTTCATAGTTCAGATGTTCATTCTCAACAGTCCTGAAACTCAGAGCACTAATCAAATCTTTGAACCACAAAATGACCACATGGCTCTACTGAATAGTCTTTCACATCCACCAAGGCCCCGATAATGAAAACAGACCAAGCCTCTTGGTCTACGCTATCTAATAAGCCTGTCTTTTGTCAGACCAATAAAGGAAATCTTTCCATTGTATCAGTCTGTTTTGATGATTACCATGGGGATCTAACAAAACAAAACTAGTTCTGTGTTCAGGGAAGCATAATGAACACATATCTGCATGCGCTGAGGACATTCATAAACTTTTGATAGACAAGCGTGATATTAAGTAATGAAAAGTCACATCACTCTTTTTGTCCTATACACTTATTATTACATTTGTTAACTTAGTTTAGACAGTGAGCCAAGGTTCACTATTCTCTAACACTGTACATGAACCTGAATAAATGCATGTATACATTTATACTGTGTAATTTGCTGCTTACAGGTCAACATGTTAAAACTATTTGTAGTAATTCTTTGCAACAGAGTATTTTCTTTTAGATATACATGTAGACGTATTACATTTTGCTGAAAACTCTTACCCTTACTCTTTTTTTTTTACAAGTGTGTCCTGTTTTGTTTATCTTTCGGTTCAGTGTTCGTCTGTGGTTTCCACCTGCATCAGACAACTGTTTTAATTGAAAAGCTCTGAAAGGTCCGTCTGACTGGCTCTGACTGACCCCTTAATGCTTAATGTGGCTGCATCCACTTGTGTGTGTGTTTCTGCAGGGGGTGGTCACGTAGACTTTGATGATTTCTGCGCGCTAATGGGGCCGAGGATGCTGGCGGAGACGGCTCATATGGTTGGGTTGAAGGAGCTCCGCTGTGCCTTCAAACAGGTAAGAGGTCCTTAGCTAGAAACTCTAAAGGGATCTGAGTTAAAGGAGGTGAATGGAGGCTGGCTCTCTGACAGTACTTTGAGAGTGTATGATCAAACAAGTCCGAGGGAAGAGGGTAAGCTAACTAAAATGAAGAGGGGGAAGAATATATTCATATTTTATTCAGCCTAGTTCCAGCCATCATATTCTATACATCTTTATACCCACTTTATTTGACATTTGGTGGTGCCTCATTGGTCTGGAGGAAATACCTATTGAATTGGTCTCTGACGTCAATACAGAGGCACAAGCACTTATTTAATTGTCCCCCAAGGCAAAGTGCTGTTGTGATGTATGCTTTGACCAGGCAAAACAAATGAGGTAATGACGTTATTTATAAGCACAGCTTCACACACCTGGGTTCAGCCAGGTAACACATTACAGATGATAGGTTTGTAATGGTCCCTGCAACACTGACAATGCTAATAATGCGTTTATGCTGTTGTTTTGATTACCTTTTGGCTCCTATGAAAAGCAAGGGGCCTGGCTATCACCTGACAAGTTATTTATATCAATATCAGTATTTAAGTTCTGTCTTTATTAAATTTAATATGCCCTTCTATGTGAAAATACCACAAATATAGAGTAACTCTGAAACTCTGAACTAGTGGAGATATTTGATAGATTAGGCCTTTATCAAATCCTGCATGCAAGACAGCAAAAAATCCATTAAAAGCAGACTTGAGCAGATGTTCTTTGTGTATTGTGGCAACGCAAGGTTAAATGATCATCCAAAGTTTCTACTTCATAAATGAACAATTATCAACGCTATGCTGTGAAAGACCAGAAATTCTGATGTTTGAATCCATTTGCGTGAGAATAATGAATTAGTTCTCAAATCTACTTCTGAACAGAAACTTATGTAACTACTAATCTACTCTCTGAACAAATGAGAATATATTTTCAGCTCATCCCACCTCTGCCTCATAGTCACTTCTAAAGTATTTCTCACTTCAGTACTAACACTTCACCAGTCAGCATTGCCCCATCTGCAGACTCAAGCTGTTTTCAGACTTCCAGGGTCTTTGTGCTGCCATGTTGGAGCTAACCAAAGAAAATAGCTCAGTTATGATATTATCGAATGTTGAGTGTTTTTCTGGTTTGATTTATTTCTCTCGATATCTTGACCTCTGTTTGTTTATTATCACACATTTTATTGCATTGCAATGTTTCCACTTCTTATAAATTCAGAAGAAAGTGTTTCTCTTCACTTCTCTGTTGCTTGTGTCATCTGTAATTCTCTTCACTGTTGATTTAGCTGTTCAGTTGTCTCTGCTTGCTCACTATCATATCGCCACTAACCCATTGCAGTTTGACTGTGACGGTGATGGAAAGATCACACTGGATGAGCTGAAGGAGGGCATGAAGACCCTCCTGGGGGAGAAGCTGAAGAAAGGCGAGCTGGAGGAGATCCTTGGTGACATTGACCTCAACAAAGACGGCAACATTGACTTTGATGGTGAGAGGGTGGGGACCTGGAAGCTCAATTTAAAATATAAACTAGGATTCAAGAGGAAAATAAAATTGGCACAATTTTTCTAAGCAGAGCCGATCCAGAGTTGTCGCTGCATCGCACTTGTCAGTGAATTAGTGTGCAGAAAGGCCAAAATGGGCAGTCAAAAAAGTAAATGGTTGAAATACATTTAAAAAAGGCCTATAGGGGTAAAATAATGGATAAACATTGAAAAAGTTACTCTTAATAATAACAGAAAGTTAATAAAATGTAGTTTTTAACATTGTTGAAATATTTAGCTAAAGGTGTAATGAAATCAACAGTTTAAATGATTAACTGTTGAAAATACAAAATAACAAAAACAACTGCAAGCTAAAAGTCTGGTAAAGTCTTGAAAGGGTTACCTGAACTATTCGCCTTGAAAAATACTCCAGTACAAGAAGAAGTCCACTTTTTTTAACTAGTAAAAATATTCAGTACAAGCTCTAAATTTTACTTAAAGTAAAATTTTAAAAGGCACCTTTTTGCAGGTTTAGATTCTTATACCAAACTTTATAAATTACTTTTAAGGATTTAAAAGTTTGTAGGTGTCAAATCTGGATTAGGCTACATTCATGACGTCAAAAGTATCAAACTCAAACTATTTTATATAAAATATCCAGTTTTCTTAGTGGAGTCCCTTTACCCTTTATTTTAGGTAAAATTTAGAGCTTGTCCCGACTTTTACCTGAGTAGAATAATTAAACTTGTAGTAGAGTGGTATTTTTTAGGCGAATACCTGACTTTGTTTACTCTAACTCAGTTAATCAAGATGTAATCATTTCATGATCATGATAACATACTGGTATTCCTTGGTATCAGATCAAAACCAAATTTTGTGGTGTCACTCACACAGGTCTTTCCATTAATCCAAGTGTAGTCAAATGCAAATGTGACACACACACACACACACACACACACACACACACACACACACACCCTTGTATTTACTTATTTACTTATATTATTTATATATCCTTGTTGGACTTAGACTCTCCATAGACTTATGCATAGAATGCATAATACCTAAGCCTAATCCAAAACCTAATTCTAACCTTGACACTAAAACATTCATACAGCCCTTGGGCATTATGAGGACTGGCCAAAATGGTCTTACCTCTTCAAAATGCCTTGCTTATAGTAAAACCCTTTTTTGGGTCCTCACTATGTAGCAAGAATAGGAACACACACACTGTTTGTCTAGTCTCAGCAGTTACAATGACTGGGAACATTAGAAAAGGCGTGTAAGTCTAAGAAGGGATCAATAGGCAGGTGCTCTTATCATCAACTAGCCCCAAGGCTGGTGTTTTAGTGTACAGCTTATCCACATGTCCAGTGGCACCTGACCAAGCAGCTACTGAGGCTGTAAAAATATCCCAGTGGCAGCTCAAACTCGAAAAGGGCTGTTCTGTTTGGTTTATTTCCTTTAATAGAAAATGGTTAGAAGAATACCACAAGAGATAATGTTAGTGGGTTAATCTGGAATTAAGCTTTAGTGCTCAGTCAGTCACTAGATTCACACCTACAGTGACTTTAAGAGCAAATTGATTCATGGAGACAATGGGAAGTGGGAGAGATGATAGAGTGAATGGATTTAGTGAAGAGTGACTCAAACGATCTGAAGCCGGGTTTCATTGCCAGAGTACAAAAGCCACCTTGACTGACAAATGATGAATGAAAACGGCTGAAACAAGAGGAAATGATAGTAATATAATAAAATAATCAAAAGAGGAAATAAGGAGAGCCAGGAAAACTGGAAAAACACAGGGAAAATTTAAACTGCTACATTTAAATTGTCACATGAAATGATCCTGTATGCTTTCTCATTACCACTTGAAACATTTTGCCATCACATCACACCATGCGCTGTATTAGTTTCCAGTACAATTTCGTGTGGGCAGATAATGATGCAGCTTCCCATGTTGCCCTTTTATGATATTAGAGTGTCATTAGCTCTTATCAGTGGATCTGCTGCTGTCTGTGTCTCCTCTGCAGAGTTTGTTATGATGCTTTCTGCACGATGACCTCCGATGGAGAAGATGGGGGATACAAACACTGGATTCCTGACAACTGTGTCCCGTCTGCTATTGTAATTGTTTTTCTGTGACATTGTGTACTTGAAATTTCTAGTTGTAAATAAGTCAAGGACACCTGATTATATTTTCATAATAAAAGCTGAGGTTAAGTACAGAGAGTGAAGGGTGAAACACTTAACTGTATGTAAAAATAGTGCTGCGCTGTTGCCTCCTTGTGGCTTAGAATAAAACAGACTCCTAAAATGTATGAATTAGTTTTTTTGTTTCTTTGTTTCTTTGTTTTTGTTGTTGTTTTTTAACTTTTGGGCAATTGTGGGCTGTATGTTGAAACTTAAACTTGATTACTTTAAATTCAGATGGGCCTGTATTCACAAACCTTCCTAGAATCCTCTCAGAGAGCTCCTAACTTAGCCTAAACAGTCCTAGCTGGGAGTCTGAGTCTTCTTCTCGGACCACCTTTGAGTAAGGACAGTACAAAAACCTTTATCTCAGTGAGGAGGTGTAGTTGACCCCTGTTGCTAGGGACGACACATCATTCAAGTCTGTGATTGGTTGATGAAAAAATATGTTGTAATGTCCCGAGTGAAATGGACTTTGTGATTTGTGTCATGAATGTGAGCAGTCAGGACTTTTAATGAGTAGGTTCAAGTTGTTCAGTTAGTGTGAACGTGATCACAGTCACAGTATGTTGTGTTTGAACTGGTTTATGTTGAACATGGCGTCACTGGGTGTGGCTAAGAACAGTTTTAAGTTCAGTCAGCAACTGTGACAGAGGCTCCTGTAGCAATTAATGGATCCAGCAAGTGCATATGATCATACTTATTATTGTTATCATGAATTATATAGGTTTTTGTGACACTGTAGTGTAGTGTAAATGTTTAGATGCTGTTTTACAATCAAAGATGTTGTTATACCAGAATATATTCATTTTGGGATGGTGTGATGTTGCTATGTATGACTTATGAATTATGCCCACATCTTCAAAAAAGATGCTATTTAAAGTTTGAACGCCGGGTGGAAATTAAAGAGGTGCGTCACAATATGAAACTGAAAGAGCTCTGTAATAGTTTATTTTGATCACTCTGCAGATGGAAGGTTGAACAGTCATCCTGCTGCACTGTTTCATGTTGTGATCATCTTTTTTTCTGATTTTACAGTGTTACTCCTTTGAGTAGGTGATATCAGCTCGTCTCTATAAGATCAACCACAAACATTATCCCTGCATGATCTACACTGTGCATCATCTCACTGACATTCAGTTAAAATATTTCTTCTTCTTCTGTCTTTCTTCCATTTGTGGTCAGTGGTTTGGCGTTTATGATATGATTTCCACTGGTGTGACATGATGCATCTTTGCCTGCAAAGACTGAGCCTTTGGTGGATGCTCCTTTTGATACCCTCACCTGTTACCAGTTAAACTGCTAATTTTACCTTTATTTGAGGATTTATTGTGTTTTAGTGACACAATAAACACTGAGGCTTAAATTGAAAAATTTTATTTATTATTGAAAATTGATAACTTAAAAAAGCCTTTTTACAAATGCTTTACATATAACAGCTTTGACCTTTTTCAGATTTTTCATACATAATGTCTCAAAGGTGAGAGGGGAAAATAAAATTAAATCATACTTCATACTATGCAAATAAGGAATAGTAGCCAAACCAACACACTGTTGTCCAATCACAATGCAAAGTGGTGTAAGGCAAACGCAGTCCACTGACTGAAGCACTGCAGGTACAGTTCTCCCTTCGCCGAGCAGAGCAGCTTTGGACAAAGAAGGCTAACCAATTGGCTGTATACATGCTTTCTTGTCTCTGCATCAGTTGTCATAATATTGCAAGACCCCCTTAACATTTCTCCAACAAATGCTTTGTCAGAATACTAAAAAATATTTTAACTTATAAATTAAGTTTTAAGTTAATTCAACCAGAAGCTTCATCGTCTGGTTTTAAGGACAGACAAATAATATAAGAACTGAAACAATCCTCACACTGGAGCAGGACCTTAAAGGTCCATGACAAACAAAACTTCTGGAAGGTAGCGGTCAACTGTGAGAGGAAGAAATGCATTTGTAGAATCACAAAATCCTGATGAGATTTCATGGCGTAGACTTTTAAGAAATGCAAAGTGGGAAAAACATCACCCCTTTTTGAATAGTAAGGTCCCTTTGCCACTATTTAGATGCAGCGACGGAAGCTGTGGATGGTAAGGATATGGTACAAGTGAACAGAAGAAAACCTGATACATGGAAAAGACACATTAATACTTTCAGTGTTTGGTAACCATATACCACACGTTTGCAAAAACCTCTTCCTAATGGTTCCTCCACACCACATTGGATAACATCCAATCTTCTACATATCACCTTTCAGACTGTCAGTAGTTTTTCAGCCCATCTCTTTTCCATATAAATTGTACAGCTAGGAACCAAAAAACAACAACAACAACAACAACAACAACAAAAAAAACCCCACTCCGCTCCAGTGGTCTCACCATATAGATAAAACACAATCCACAACAGTGTCTCTACACCTCAGTTTGATAAGTGATACCCTTAAAGGAAGTAAACACAGAGGTGATATTACTCTCTGCCGTGGTCTTGAACAGCATCCAAGAATACACAAGATATTAACCAAGTGCAGTAGTAACTGATCTTATTTCAAAAACATCATTGAGGAAGTATTCATTCAGGAAGCATATCTGTCTTTAATTTTGTCTTGTATTTTTAGAAAACATTTTCAATCACAAACAACGTGTCACCTTGGAAGTATTCCTGAGATGGTTCGACCATATCTCTGAGATCCAACAGAAATCTAAAGTTCAAAGGCGTTTCAGCTTTGTTTTAGTCTTATGTAGGCTTAATGCAAACAAGTGTAAAATGAGGGGTGTCATAGCTGTGGAAAAAAAAGCTTAATAGATCAAGTGACAGTAGAAACAAAAGTTGGCATGATGTTGATACAAGGTTGCTTCAGTGGTGTTTAATAGTCCAAAGATGTGGTGGTGAGAAGATGGAGTCCTAGTTATTGGGGGACGCTCTGCAGATACGTGAGAATGTGCTGGATCTTCACCAGGCGCTCTCTGAGGCTGGTCATGGAAAGGACAGAGAGCTGGTACCGTGGGTCAATAGGCAAGACGGCTAAGAGCCACCAGCAGCAAGCTGGGCCGTTGGGAGTTGCCTAGAAGACAGAAGGAAGAGTATGTGACCGTTGCTTTGACAACAAAAACATCTTGTGAAACTGTGACGTTCTTTCCAAAAACAAATGTGCCTGCATATGGAGGCTGAATCACAATCTCTTATCATGTTAAGTAAAAATAATACAGCAAGATGCTCTGCTTCTTCACTGGGTGAATCAAAACAACAAGTAGGTCAGCACAGCAATTAGCAGCAGCACAAGAGCTACACCTTTGTAGCTACACCTATTAAGCTACACCTATGTAGCTGCTATTCAGTTTTGTGTTGCTATTATTGTTTATGTAATTGATTTAACGGTTTTTCCAACACCTGCACCTGTCCTCTTTTATTGTGCTTTGTCAGAATTGTAATGACCTTTAACACACAGAAAAAATAACTGTCCAGTGCCTGTTGAGTTAAGTTGTCTTTATTCTGGGCACAGAACATGTTAAGATAACCTTCCAGTTAAGACCCAGGTCACAATACTATTTGTAACCTAAACATACATAAGTTTTTAAGTTGTATAAAACACCCTTGGGATAAACATGATTTCCACCAGGACCAGCTGCAACCCATTCTGCTACCAACATGATCACTGATACTCTTATCAATGCTTGTAAAGCTGCTGGCTGTGCCACGCCTTGTCTCAGAGTGTCCCAGAAGCAGCTCTTCACTCTGCATCGCTAAAGATCTGTGCCAAATTTATTTTGGACAGTTGCTTCTAGTATGCTTCAGAAAAAAAATAAAAAAAAAAATCAACTGACCAATCAGGTAAAACATTCCTCTTTATACAAAAAATACAGCTCTATGCAAAATAATTGAAGATGAGCTTATTCATTTTTAACAACTAAATACAACCATCAATCTTCCACGTCATTCATAAAGACATAACTGGAGACTTTGCACACACACAAAACAGACAAAAGAAAGCCTTTAACTCAGTAAAAAAAAAAAAAAAAAAAACTCTGATAGGAGTATACCAATCTGAAGTTACTACAGTGTATGTATGAGTAATACTTCAGTTACATAAATAAATGATGTTCTCCTTTTGTACTGGCAGCATTTAAAAGCGTACTAGTATTGCCCTACAACCTTGGAATGAGTTCAAACAAATAATCTGGCACAGGAAAGCATGCCTGCACCAGAGATACATAGCAAGTTACAGTCTGAACTGAACAAAATGTGCTAAACATTCTTGTTGTACATTCCGGTTGTTTTCCATGTCTGTGCTGCATTTTCCAGTACTCTAGTCATGAACTTAATTATTAATGTATTTCTCCCTGCAATTGGTGCTTTGTTCCAGGAAACACAAATCAGGGTTCATTCAAGGTTCAGTGCTTTGCTTTTTTAGCATGGACGTAGAAGTTAGAGATGGGAATTCTCTCCTCGATACTCTTCTGACGTAACAGGGCCAGTGGGATTAGGCATGAAGCACCCATAAAGCTCTTTAGCCTATATTATGAATAGACTCACTCTGGTCTATGGTTGTTCTAAGAGCAGAGCTGTAATCCCTTTGAGCACTGCAGGCTGTGAGCTAAATTCACAGCTGAGCGCACACAACAACTGTGTTCCAGTATAAAAACCTTTGTGGCAGGTGAATCTATGGTAATTTGGCTTTTCCCAAAAGGCAAGTGTGTCACGAGATGATCCAATTTTAGACTAAGAATTTAGAGTGTCTTGTACTGACCCATGAAATAAGAGAAAGGCAACAAACCCTACAGTACTTTGAAGGAACTGACATAGTTTAGTCAGTACCAGTTCTAATAATAAAACATATAAATACTATATAATGTCTGATTTTTTATGTGAAATGTAGACTTCACTATTAATTTTCAAAGTCCTCAGGTAAGTTCATCTGCACAGGGACTGGTTAAATTCTACATGACAGAAGTAGATGATTACCTGGATGTCAGCTTCTCGTTCTGGCATTGGTCCAAAGTGCTGCAGGATTTGGTTGTGAAAACGAATCTTGAGGTTCTGGAACCAGACACGGGCCTGTTCGTACACTTCATCATGCAGCTGTTGTAGTCTCTCAAGCTCATCCCTGTCCTCCACCTAAAAGGAAAGAGTCAGTCAATTAATACATATTTCACTTTTATACTATTTGACCTTCAAATTAAGAGCCTTTGTTAGACATTTACAATGACGTAACTCAGTTTCACTGCAGTTTCATATTTACATGTAGATATCAGGTTTGTGGTTTTTACCCTGTTATCCTCCAAGTGTTCGATGTCAGCAGTACTGTAACCATCCTTCATTCCACGGGACAGAACCCGAAATCGCTTCCCTCCGACTGTGTCGACTACTGATCGTCCATCAGGGAGGAAATGGACACTCCTGATGACTAGCATACAACCATAATCTGCAAACCTGCAGGGATTGACAAAATGGTTCCTTTATACAACACAATTTTAGCACTTGGTTCCAGTGATCCATTAGAGTGAGTGTAAGCAGCTGATTGCCAGTGAATTTTCATTCCTGATGATTGTTCTCCAAGGAAGGAGGTCTTGTTTTTATATTTTAAATCATACAGATCTGTACCAGGTGTTTGTTCTTGCTTTCGTACCCTTTCTGAGGATCATTAATACACATCCCAAACTGCCGCGTGCCAGTGTCCATGCAGCGGCGAATCATGAGGCGGTAACGTGGTTCGAAGACATGCAGGGGGCAAGGCACGGTGGGGTAAGCCATGGTACACACAAAGATAGGCACATTCTTTGTCAGACTGTACCAAAAAAAAAGAGCACAAAACATTTTAGACTGTTATGTAATGCTTTGCAGTCAAAACATCTATTGGATATAACCAGGCCACAGGAAGAAGGGAAAAAAAAAAAAAAAAAAAAAACTTACTCAGAAAGCTCTCTGGTCTCCTCCAGATGCATTTTAGTCCTCTCTGCATATTCCTGACTCAAATACTGTTTGATCAGAGTGTCCAATACTGTTGTCACCATGTACTTTCTACCTGCTAGATACTAGAGACAGCAAAATGAAATCATTCCATTATTAAGAATCAAAGAAATATATAAATAAATGAATTAATAAGGTGCAAAAAGTGTTTTCTCACCTCTTTTAGGCTCTCTTTACAGAGGGGACACTGGGATGTGTGGTCCAAGCAGCGTTCCAGACAGTTTTTACAGAAGGTGTGGCCACATGGTGTAGTCACAGGCTCATAAAACAACCTGTGTTTATCAGAGAAATGCAACAATAAGCTAGTTGTTATGAGTGTTCAGTTTTTACAAGTATACAATGTGAGTTGATATGTAAACAAAAGCATGACATTTCCTGCATTCTTACCTCATGCAGAGGGAGCACTCCAAGTCACTGGCATCCAGCACATCTTCAGGAACACTTTTGCAGATTTTAGTTTTGGCAGCCAGTTGTTTGAAGCCTTTTGTCACAGCTAAAATAAAAGGGAAAAAAAATATATATATATATATATAACAAATCTTACTAACTTCTTATAATTCTGAATGTTTTTAAATATATTCTCAGGACATAAAATTCTGAATTATTTACTGAGTAATAGAGCAGTGTAAATGAGATTTTGACTTGTAAATTAAAACACAATAAATTAGGATGAACAGAAAACATTACAATGAAGGGCTTAATAACTAACCTTTTTTGTGTTTGCTACTTCCAAGGTCCACAACACAGGGTTCTGTGTCTGACACTGACAACTTCCTCTTCAGCAGACTTCCCTTTTCCTGGTCCCCCAGTTGAGGAGCAGAGCAAACTCTTTTCAGACCCTCCTCGACACAATTAGAGCCATGCACTCTCAGTGAATGAGCTCTGCTCAGTCCAGGGCGCTCCAGGCTTTCCCAGCGTTTCTGAAAAATGACAGAAGACCATGGATAAAGATGGTGATGCCTTAAATAGTGTGTGGTAACCCCTGCACTGAAACAATAACTTTATTTATAACTATGTAAGGTAAGAACTATTACCTCATCATTGTCCATATGATGGTGGACAGAGGTGGCACGGACCTGGTGTTGTCTTTGGACCGGGCTCTGTGGTTGAGCTTGGGCACTGGCCACAAGGGTTTTACTGCGCAAGTGAGGTGATGTGTGCTGTGTTGTTTCTCTCAGGCCGACTTTGACATTTTCATCAGCCGGGGAAAGCAGGTCACACAAGATCTGAAATAAAAGTACTTTGATTGTCACTGGAGTGTCAGCAAAGACAACTGACAAAATTCTGCATAAGACACTGAACCCCAGTTGGCAAAAATATGGATGCCAGTATACATTCAGTTGTTATACTCTAGGTTTTGTCTTATTCATATAAAGTTCATTCTAACCACCAGACACTGGTGTAAATGTAAATGTTGCTCTATATCTGCACATGCAAATGAGAGTGGACATATTTTAGAATTTGGTCCATGCAGATGAGTTGTTCAGAAGAACTTCTGTTCAACAACTGCATCTTGCAGCATTTCATTGCATGGCTACCATTGTTTCCATTCTTAGTATTTATGTGAGATGCTAAAAACAAAAATGATTATATATTATATTATTTTAAATATGCTAGTTTTGTGGAGCAGTTATTGAGTGAAGACTAAACTACATAATCCCACAAATCCAAATCCATAACCATGAACAAGAACAAACTTAATAATAGTAATGTATAAGGTGAAATGAGCAGACTCACAGACCTGTCCTATACTACAGTGGAATGAAAAGTTGAATAAAAAAGTAACTATTGCATTTTTGTATAAATTTAAAATATGGTCAAATCTTCATCTAAGGTACAATTAAGAAAAATCTATTTTACTACTACTAATACCACACAAATCATTGCACTGTTCTTGTCCACACTGCATACATCATACAAACATTCACAGTGAAGTCTGGAAAAAGTTGTGTGAACCCACCAGACTAATGACATTCAACAAAATCTAATCGGAGTCAAGAGTTTGCAAACTTCCAGTCACACAAACAAGATTAGACCAGAGCTACTTTGACTTATAAAAAAAACACTCAGACAGTTTTGGTTTGCTATTCACAAGAAGCATCTGCTGATGTAGACCGTGCCTTGCAACGAAGACATCTTAGAAGAACTTGTGATCAATAATTGTTAATTTGCATAAACCAGAAAAGACTTTCACTATCCATTATTTCATAGTTAAATTAAGTCTGGAGATGACTTAGTGTTGGGGCAATCTAGAAGTGAGTTCCTAGCTGAGATGACCCCAAAAGTTCTGAATGAATTAAAAAAACCTCAGAGCAACAACAAAGAAATAATTGGACCCACTTAACATGTCTCTGTTTATTAGTCTACTATATGCTATATTAATTCAGAAGGACTCACATATGTTTTCTTGCCACTGTTGAGAAAAACTATCAGCATGATCTCAGTTTGACCACAGTGACACAGTCAGACAACATCAACCTTTCTTTCCAGTTCAGTCAACCCTTAAGGGTTTGAACTCTACTGGTCTTTAAACACTTGTACTGTATAATTTGTGCTGTTGTGAATCATTAGACAGACTCATTCATTCATCCTCACACCACTCTTTCCTTCTAATCTCCGTATGTGCATAATTTCCCAGAGTCCTGCTGAATCTTGTGAAAGTGTGATGTTGTTATCATGTCTACATGCAAAGATTTAACTGCCTGGTTATCTTGATCCATCTGCATACAAGCTCTCAAATTTTACTTCTAAGACTCTGGTTCTTGAATGTTTTTTCCCCTCAGCGAGGGCATTAACGATGGAGGGTATCATTTTAATTTTCATGAATTAGCTGTTTTCATTACAGGCTTTTGAGACAGGATTACAGGCTGCACAAACTTAATTTGGTGTTCTATCAATGCAGTCTGTCTGGCTGCCGCATTTTTGTTAGAATGATGTCTAGCCTGAGCAGTGTCTTCCTCAGGACTGGAATTCAGACAAGACGGCAATATAAACAGTTAAACGGCTGCTGCAATAAATTTTATACACTTTTTACCATGTGAAAACTGGAAACAACTAATGTAATTATATGTGGTTCATCATGCCATGATGATTACACAAAACTCGATTAGCAACTGAACCAACTGAATTAGTTTAATCAAAAATGGTTACAAAATGTTATTTGTAGAATGTGTGTAGTCCTGCATATACGAGTCAAGTGTGGATCTTTGAAATTACCATCTATCTACCATCTTTCAGAGACATTTATTATCTGTGGTAGAGAGCACAATGTAAATTATATTAAAGCCAAAAAGAACGATGGGTACTTTTATCAGGATTCCTGGAAAACACAGCAACTCCACCTTGTTTCCATTTAGACTATTTATGTAGTTATAAAGCTTTAGTGGAATTTTAAAATCCATCCTGTGAAAAAGACAAAGTACACCACTATGTGCGTGTAGTGTAATAACAGCTTTGTGCAATAAAGTTTATTATATGAGAGCTTTACGTTCCTAGATATCGAGGACACTCATGATTCCTGATGTAATGTTATATCGGTGAAAGTTCCACTTTAATATTTGGCTTACAGTATACTGAGGTTGACTCCGTCAGCGCACTTTCCTAAGAAAACAGCATAACCTCAACTCCACTAACTGCCAGATTTCAGGACGACAACAGTAACTAACATTTTGTGTCATCCTCTGCCTGCACAGCAGATTAACCACAACTCACCTTTTCTACTTGTCTCTTAGCACAGGGGAAGTCGTCATCCACTGCCAGGCACTGGAGGAAGGCTTGGAGAGACTCGTCCACCTGGCCCATTTCATGCAGCACCATAGCTTTCCTAAACAAAGCCTGAAAAGGGAGACAAAAGAGACAGAAAGACATTACTTTTACTTGCGTGGGTATTCACCCCCAGTCCCTTTCTTCATAAACAACAATCCATCTTTAAAACTCTTAAAGCATTTTGTTATTGGTAATTTGTGTTAATGCTTTGCATGCAATATAGCTTGAAAGTACTAGATTCACAATATTGAAGAAGAGTTTAAAGCCACTAGACTTTAATTTCTTAATTGACTCAGGTGATGATGTTTTTTTTAAATGCATTATTTCTTTGCTTGTCAGTAAATCTGTATAAATGCACGGTATACACTGCATCACAAAGTTATCAAGTTGCTCACTGTCGCTAGCTTTGAGGCATGGAGTTTTAAAATACAGCTTTTTTGGTTAACGCCAGCCAACAAGTGTATTAGCAATGACTGAGCTAGGACTGCACGATTCGGTGAAAAAGTCATATTAGGATTATTTAAAGTGAAATACACATATTAATCGATAGACAGCCAAACATCGATATTAGCTCACGCTAGTTGATGTAATCACACCAAGCAGTGATTTTCCTTACATCAAAAATTCTAATAACAACGGCGTAAGGTCTGCTCAAAAGAAACTTTCAATGCAATACTTATTTGGTCTAAGTAGTAGCCGCAGCATCAGTGAGTGACCTACTTCAGCAGAACAGCTGGACCCGTGACAAAATTCAGTGTCCTCCAAAGCCAGACAGTATTGTTTGAGGGCCATGTACGCCTCCGCTCGAGACAGTCTAACGGCCGCTGTCGTCTCTGAATCTGCAGGAAACATGAGGAAATGGAAACAGAGAGAATTTATATTAGCAATTTAGCTAGCAGATTAACTTTACCTAAATCCCATCAAATGTATAATCAATTTAACTTCTCTGTGGAGTGAGCTGCATGTTGTCTACATATGTGGTGCAATTAATTCCAGTAATTCATCAGTTTGACTGAGACACATTAAACATAGCTCATTTATCTGATGTATAGCAGATGCTAAAGTGAACAAGATGATAGGTCGTTTGTAATCCCATCACAAACTAAAACACCCCAAGTTGTTTGCATGTTTGTGTGGTGCTCCTCTGGTTGACTTCATCACCAAGTGCTGTTGTCAAAAGCAGGCGGTGTAACTGTATCACTGTATGTTTCTGACGCTGATAAACCAGTTATCCTCATGTGGCCTCTGTATTACACAGTTCACTGTTTTTATTCAGTCCACCTTATGTACATAATGTGAAAACCAAGGGGCTGTGCATCCATATTTGTTAGGTGCTACTGAAATAATTTTCCATATCTTGGCAGGAAATAAGTGACTGTGTGTAAATACAGACAGGATCAGTCCACATGTTTGTGCGCAGTATTGTAGCCATTTAGAGAACTTATAATGGCTGGAATTGTTTTCTTCGTGTTTCTAGCGATTTTTTAAATATGAAAATGGTTGCAGACTACTTTAAGCCCTGAAACAACTAATTGTTTCAGGGCGTCAGGGTCACTAAAGTTTCTTGTCTTCTCCTTAACTCACTCTCCTGCAGGCAGTGTTTGAGTAACAGAGATCAACAGGGCCACAGCAAAGTTACATGTGTTATTACATCACTCAACCTAAATACCGTGGGGTTTCTCCATAAGCTCTCAAACCAGGTGAAGGTCCAGAACTACTTTCCAGCCTGTCAGAAAATAGGCACCTGTGATCTTGAGAAAACAGACGCACATAGGGATTTCCTAATGTGGTAACAATACATAATTATATTAACAAGTCTACACCATAAACATCCAGTGTACACTTGCATAAAACAGACAGACATGGGTCTTCCTTTTAGAAGTTAAATGTATTCAACCAGGAATAGCCCAGTGGACGTACAGGCAGTTTCCAACCTCCATCAGGGGTTGAATGCTTTGTGCAAGGCTTTATGAACACCACTACTAGGGCTTAAAGTAACATTTATTTCCAATGCTGAATATTTTTTCTAGTAATGAGTGGTGAAGTAGCACAGGCCACACCGTGACCTGAACCAATGTGTGTGCTTCTACCTTGCTTCATTATTTTTAGAATTTAGTATGATGCAGATGCAGAGTGCATAATTTTTTATTCAACATGGATGTATCTGTTTTAACCCGTGACTAGAGGGGATCTTTTCACTACAAATCATCTTTCACTAAATCTTGCACACCGTTTGCTGACTTATTTTGACTTATGTCTGTCTGTCTGTCTACTAAACCCGACCCACATATGGTGAATTTTCCCCTTTCTAAAGGATGCACGTAAATTGTGTCCTAACAGCCATAAAAATTACAAAATAAAACTGCCCCCTCCCTTGATAAGTTACAAAACCTGCCGAAGTATGTGTCACGACCTGCCTTATGCAACTTTCACCGAGTGCGCATGCCCAGCTTGTTGAATTTCGTAAGCAGGGCCCAGCCGATTACCCGACAGCCAATGGGAACTGGCACCAGTACAACACATGGCACCGGCTTTCAAAATGTTGGTCAGTAGAACTCAGTCTACTTACCCTTCGGCGTCCACTGAACCCAAACAAAGCCTACATCAGGTTGAAGTATATCCCATCACTGTTTCACTGGGTCGCTTAAATAACGCTTCAGTGTTACATGTCTCTGCTCACTGAGAGTGCGCAGCACACACGACACCAGGAAACGCCTCTATCCTAACAACAAAGATGTATGGTTATGTTAGCAACACTCACCTGGCTGGATAATGTCTGTCGCCAGCGACACGGCTTCTTGGAAGCGTTTCCTTCTGCACAGTTCGTCCACTTCACGTAGTGTCTTGGACTTTTTCAGCTCGTCGGGGAAACATTTTTCTAAGAGTCCGCACAGAGTGACATTGGTTTTCTCCTCGCCCCTCACTGCCTCGCTGCACAGCTTACATTTGGTGAACAGCCGTCGTTGTAAACACCTTTTACAGTATGTGTGTCCACAGCCCATGGTCACCGCTTCACCCAAAAAACTATGACAGTTGGGGCAGTCGAACACATTGGCCCCGGAGCTGGTCCGAACCTGGCCCGAAAGTGCGTCTGGCCCGGCCGCTTTGCTCTTAAAGTTACGGAGGATACAGTCCACAAAAGTGCTTAGTTGTTCAGGTCGGACAGGACCGTAACGCCTAGCTACTGAAAACCAATAAATGGCTTCTCTAAGACAGTTTTCCGACGCCAGCGCGTTGGCTCTCTGTAGTATGAGTAGATGGTGGTCCTCCTCTTCCAAGACGTTGTCCGACTCAGCAGCTCCGATGAAGAAGCCGCTTCTCTCCTCCGCGGCGTCCTCCACATGCCCGAGGAGCGACATTATAGCGTCAGAAGCAGTAAATGGATGTTATGTAGATTTAGGCTTTGCTCTGTCTCTGTGTGCAGACATTTCCCCAGCTGTCGCGGTCCTTCACAGTTTTACTGATCGGACTTTTCTGTAGACCTTACATAAAAAAACACAAGCACGTGAACTGCAGGCTCGGGCCGTGATTGGTCGAAGCGGCTCGGTTACAAAACCTGTGTTAGAAAGTTTCATAACTACAGCAGGGACCGCTGAACCTGTCTGACTAAAACTGCTCATTTTCTACCTTTGTTCTTAAATTTCTCCAGATTTGACTCTAAAGTAATACAGTAAGAAAAATAAATAAATCCCATAAATAGTGTATCTGTTAATATGCTGGAGTTCTGAATTACTGCTGGAAAACTCCACCGTAAGTGGTTGTGTAATAACATTTTGTAACACCTTTGAATTTTAGTTCAATTTATTTCAGCTTCCCTAGCTGTGTCTAATCTGTTTCAACACCACTTAAAATGACAAATGTAGGCCATTTTACGTGGGGTTTCAAAAGATGGCAGAAGCTTTTGGTAGTTAGACAGGAGATTAAGGTATGTGGTAGCAGTGATTTAAAGTAACAAGGTTTATTTAAGTACTGTACATTGAGGTATTTCTACTTTTCTTGAGTATTTTCAGCTATTTCATGTCTCCACTAGATTTCAGTGTGAAATATGGTCCTTTTATGCCACTACATTTATTTATTTATTCCAGACTTTATTCATTCCAGGCAGGAAATTCACAAACCATTCAGCAGTACATAAAAGTATTCAGATAATTATTATTACTGTCAGAATATATGATTATCAATCCAAGTTATAAGGTGTTAACACCACCACAGCATTCAAGCAATGAACACATTGATTTATCAATAATGATAACCCAGAAGTATCATATTCAGTGTTGAGTTATTCTACATAAAGAGCAATTTTAAATATTTTTGAGCTATACATGACTATACATGATCTACTTACACATGTGTTTAATAAGTTACAATCAATAATTAATAAAGGTTGAACACATAGTAAAAAAATCTTAGCTAGACAGATGTCGGCACCCTTCCATGCACAGAAGAATCACAATCACAATCACAATCAACAAATTACAACAACAAGTTGTAGTTGGGATGCTTGTGTAAAAAAAGGCCTTACAAAAAACAATGCAATGATTTTCTCATAAACCCATAATGTTACAACAAAAAAATAGAAAACATGTCAAATGCTTAAACAAAAAAATGAGGTAATTTTGAAATTGATGACAACAACAAAAAAGGTGGGACAGGGCCATGTTTATCACAATGCAGCATCCTCTCTTCTTTTAACAATAGTGTGTAAAGAGTTTTAGGAGAGGAATGTTGTCTGGCCATAAGAATGTTGACTGCTCCACAGTCCTTGGTCTTCTTTGACCTATTTTGTGTTCCAAGATGCACCAGATATTTTCAACTTGTGAAAGGTCTAGACTGCAGGCCAGTTGAGCACCTGGACTTAACAACATGTCCATACATGAGGCAGGGACAAGTAAAGACTGACAAGTTTTGTTTGGCAAACACAGACAAAGGCTAACCATCTGAAGAGGTACACCAGAGATATCGAAGCCAGAAGAAAAAACCAGATGTTTTCCACTGAACCATTCAAAGTGTGGCAGGGTAATAACACGAGAAGACAAAACAAGGCAGTAGACTGAGCAATACTAGAAGAGCATATGGAAGAAGGAGGAATGACATAACAAAAATAATCAGTGGGTGGTGGATCTGAGAGCTGAGTAACCATCATGTCAGACATCCTAGAAAAAAATCTCAAGCATGAAGAACAAGACAGCACCAATTCCTCACATGAAAGCTCTTGTCAGGCATCATAGCAACTAATATAAATAGGTACATGACTCAATACATGAGCAGGGCCAAGTAAAGGAATTGATAAAAACACCAGGAACTGTTAGACAGGTAGTCACTCAAGTCTGCAAGACCAGCCAGACCAACCTGCGCACTGCCTGGATTAACTATACGAAAGTCTACTACTCAGTGCCAGCACATGGATCTTAGAAGAACTGCCAGATCGTTACCAAGTCATCATTCATGGACACCAACTACAGAATGGATCTATACATCAGCAAACATCAGCCATCTCCTCTATGTGGATTATATCAAGCTACTGTATATCAGGTGTGAACAAGACATCAGTTCACTGATCCACAAAATGGGGACTAGTAAGCATCAGAGTCACTATTCAGGCTTCCATCAGGAAGATGGCCCCAAATGATGGCATAGTTAATGAATAACTCAGGCAGCAGAAACCCAAGGAGGAAGAGGAGGAAGACCAGGAACCATCACCAGCATGGAAGAAGTGGCTGATATATGAAAATCCTACCAGTGACTGGACAAAGCTGAACTGAAAGACAGCATAGATGCAACACTGAGAGAGTGGATCCAGCAGATTCCAGGAACAGCATCTGTGATCTGTTTCCAACAGAGCACAATCATAAAGGAACAACTAAGATACTACACAGGACCTTCAAGCTTCCAGGCCTCTGGTAGAGGACCTGAGCTCCAACTCATGTCAAACTACTTCAACTGGATGATTGTGGAGGCCAGGTTGTCTGAGGCAGCACTCAATCACTCTCTTCTTGGACAAAAAGCTCCTACATAAGCTAAACACCTATTTGAGATCATTGTCCTGTTGGAAAACAAATGATGGTCCCACTAAGTGATCAATGCATTCAGTAACTGTCTACATCTAACAAAAACACAGTGTTTGGAATAAAAAAATTAAAAATTTTGACTAATTGGACCAGAAGACATTTTTTGGATTGACTGATCTTCATTTCTTAAAGTAGTGATGGCTATAGCCATCACTGAATGTTTTTTTGCTTTCATAATATGGATTTGTACAGTAGTTGTCGGAGCACTAACAGGGCTATTGACCCTGCATAAGACAACTGGTGATCTACTGTAAAGCACATTAAGGATACAAATGAACTCTTGACAAGGCAGTCTATGAAGTGAAAACTGACTACTAAAAATAATAAAAATAAAGAAAGAACACTGAAGGAGAAACTGTGTGTCCAAACCAACACTTATATTTTGCCTCACAGCTGAAATTGAGTCCCGAGACATGAGATGCTCTCTGCAGGTCTGCTGTCCTGACATGTTGCTTTGTCTGTCACCTCCCATCATCACCTGTCATCTCCTGAAGCTGGCATATGACTGCTGTGTGTAAAAATGGCAATAATTGTATCACATCAGATCAGCAACAAAAGGACAGAAGTCTATTATGTTTAATGGATATTAACATTTTACAATTGGGGGAAAATTTGTATCATTATAATTATGATTATGATTATAATTATAGTGATGATGATGATGATGATGATGATGATGCTTATTATTATTATTACTCTACAGTGAGCTAAATATTGGCCGACAGAAAGCAAACAGCTAAATAAAAGCGGGTTAATTTTGCCTAGAACCCAGAATCTAAGCTGTCAAATGACTCTGAGGCTTCAGCAATACAAGGGCCAGCAGGCTGTATGAAGCCTGACAGCACGAAATTAAGTAGTTTGGATATTGTGGGGAAACACTGCCCACTAGTGGTCAAAGCAGACCATTCCTCCAGTGAGATGTGGGGAAAAAGAAGTTGTTAGAGTTTAGAAGAAAGCTTTATGAAGGTTGTTTCCTTAGCTCAAATGCAGAGTTGGGTTTCAATGTTTTAAAACATGAAAGAAAATAAAAACAATCAAACTTCATACAGACTTTACCAAAAACTGAAAAACTGTAGGTATAGGGTGCCAGGAGGTTTTTGTTGTTGTTTTGTTTTTTATTTTTTCAGTGATATATTCTTATCATTAAATCATATCATCCGTTTTGGCCCACAAACTTTTAGCTCCTTCACGTCACTGTAAATAACAGGCGGTGTTTTCTGAGATGTGAAAAAATGAAACGGTATTCAGAGTTAGACGATCTTAGGTTAGATAACTGCACATAGTTGTGGCCAGGGGCGGCCACACGTCGGAGACATAGGCGCAAAATGCCAATGACAATCAAAGGATTTGATTGTTCTTTTAAATCAAGCTATCGTCTTTAGAAGACAAGTCCCTCCGATAGCACCTTTTATTGTGTAGCCTACAAGACGTAGTTTCATTTAAAAAATCATCATGGTAACATAATCAACACAAGTACGGAAGCGCATTGCATTCATTAATAAAAAAAAATCAGTGGGAGACCTGCATCTAATAATTATCAGATAAAGTTTATGTTAATCTTGGTTTGAGACAATGGTGATATATTAATTTCACTAGGTAATGTGGATGATTTAACGGTGTCAACACTGCAGGCATCTTAAGTTTAAAGTGGGACTGTTCTGTCAAAAAGCACACTCTCTCTTCCTTCAGGTGCAGAATGAGATGCTTCGTGTATACAAAGTTATGCATTTTTAATGCACCTGGCTTTGTGATGTCTTATGTCTAGTTCTGCACGCTCTCCCAAAAGGCGTGCACCCATTCTTTATCTTCAGTAACTTGGCTTCCGTGAGGCACACTCTCCTGGGTGGTTTCAGGGCAAGGTTGGATACAAATTTAAATGTTGAGGTGTCAAAACCGTAATGACTTATTTGTAGAAAGTCAGGTCTCAACATCTCTAGTCACACTCTGCCCTTTGACAAACTATGGAATCTGATCAGCTGACCAGGATAAATGATCTGCCCTCATATAGAGTCACTGTCTCTGTCAGTTGTAAACTTTTGTCACATTTGACCCAATTTGTACTGTAAAAGCCTACTGCTAAGAGATTCAGGATTCAAAGATTCAAAGTGTTTGTCATGTGCACAGTAAGGAAACATATTTCCCTGTACAATGAAATTCTTTCTTTGCTGTCCCTGATGAATGCAAACAATAAGAATACTAAATATAAATAGACAAATAATAATACAAAATAAAGGAAGTTATAGAAGCTGTGTCTGAGAAAATACAATTGAAATATAAACTATATGAGATTTATGTGCATATAATTTGCATATAATATGCATGTGCAAAATGACAATCAGTTGAACTGGCATGAGGGAATCCAAGAATCTAAACTCCAGTCAGCTGTCTAGGAGCCTGAGTTCTTAAGTCTGGACGTCCTGCATTTCACACTTCTGTAACTCCGGCCTGAGGGTGGAAGTGTGAACAGTTCTTGTTGGGGGTGGGAGTGGTCCTTGATGATGGAGGCAGCTCTACCGTGGACTGTGTGGTAGTAGATGCTCTGCAGAGAGGGCAGTGTAGTCCTGGTGACTCTCTGCAGGTGTTTGTAGGTGGTTTGCAGGTGTTTGTACTACAGCAGTAGTACTGCCGTACCACACAGTGATGCAGCTTGTCAAGATGCTCTCAAAAAAGGTAGCTGTAGAAGTTGCTGAGGATTTTACGTGACATGCCAAACTTCCTCAGACTCCTGAGAACGTGCAGTCTCTGTTGTGCCTTCTTAACCAGCTGTGTGGTTTTCAGTGTCCAGGTGGTGTCCTCACTGATGTGGACGCCAAGGTATTTAAAGCTGCTCATCCTCTCCACTTCAAGCTCCCGGATGAACAGTGGGTGATGAGGTCTCATCTCCTTCCTCATGTCCACTATCATCTCCTTTCTCTTGTCCATGTTGAGGGTGAGGTTGTTATCCACACACCATGACACCAGACTGGCCACCTTCCTGCCAGTCAGGAGGTCTAGGAGCCAGTCACAGAGAGTGGGTTGCAGACCATGTGTGGACAATTAGTGGGTGAGTTTGTCGGGCATGACCGTGTTGGAAGCGGAGCTGTGGTCAATAAATAGTATACTAGTATCTTAATGTAGGAGTCTTTATTTTCCAGGTGGGACAGGGTGTCATGGGGTCTGGTGGTGACTCCATAGCTAGAGAAGACAGGAAGAGTGTTAGGGAAATAAAAAGGCTTTATTATACAATATGAAATAGTGTAGCTGGAACCCAGATGACCAGAGGGTGTGGGAGGCTGCTGCAGGGGTTAAGGACAACAAACTGCTGGAGGAGGAATGAGTTCTGGTGCGTTCACGTGTTCGTTGCCTTATCCGCTGATCAATCCATACAGCTAGATCAATTAGGCTGTCCAGATCCTTGGGTAAGTCTCGGGCTGCTAATTTACCCTTAACACGTTCATTTAACCCCTTATAAAACATTGTGAAGTAAGCCGAGTCATTCCAATCACATAAGGCAGCGAGAGTGCGAAATTCTATGGCGAAATCGGCTACTAACCTTGAACCTTGCTTTATCTCTGATAGTTGAATGGCCGCCTCTTTGTCTGGCTTAGAGGGGTTGAAGATCATTTTCTTCTGAAAAGAGTTTGAAGGGCCTTTTCTGAGGGGAAAGCAGAAGGCTTAAATTGAAAGTCAATGGAACATTGAGTCTGAAAGGGTCTACAGCTGTCAGAACTGCCTGAAAAATGTTCCAGTTTACTAATAGCAGGTTCCTTGGTTAAGATCTGAACAGGAAAGGGGGTGACGGAGGAGAATCTCTCTGGGCGTCTCTGAGGTTCCTGAACTGCTCAGCCAGACCCTGAATAGCGTGTGTTAGTGAGTCGAAGCGAGTACCAACTTCATTCAGGGCGCCCTCTACTTGAGCCTTCCACTCGCAATCTCCGGTGGAGTCAGAACTTTGGCCCAATAGTTCTGTCATGTGGTTAGTGGAGGTTAGATGGAATGGTGTCGGCGAAGGAGGGCCATACTCTCCGGCCCACCCTGTAGACGGGAGCCAGGAGGCGTCGGCAATTTGCCTGTGTCTGGTAGATATGCGACAAATGCAGAAGGGAGGTGTGGGCTCTCCTCCAAGCCAGGTGACATCTATGAAAAGCAGCCTGGGCCGAAGGGACGGAAGACTCTCACTCCTGAACCTCAAACAGAGATGGCTAATATACCACCTGAAAAGGGGTCAACCCCGTGGCGGAAGAGGGCAAGGAATTATGGGCGTACTTAACCCATACTACATTTCACGACCAAGATGCTGGGTCCCTGGAGCACAGAAGTCAGAGACCGCTCTCCAGCTCCTGATTGTACCGCTCTGTCTGCCCATTGGACTGCGGGTGAAAGCCAGATGTTAGGCTGACAGAGATCCCCAAGAGCCAACAGAATTCGGTCAAAAAGCCGTGAACTGGGGACCTTTGTCACTATATCTCAGGGGTGAGATGTGGGAGAGAAGCAGGTCTGCCATCTCCTTAGCTGAGGGAAGTTTTGGTAAGGGAATGAAGTGGGCCATCTTTGAGAAGCAGTCAACCACAGTGAGGATGGTGGTGTGTCTGAGAGAGAGTGGGTGGCCAGTGACGAAATCCACCGAGATATGGGACCATGGACGGTGAGGAACCGGCAGGGGATGTAGAAGTCCATCAGGAGCCCGATGAGACGGTTTGGCCTGAGCACAGGTGGGACAGGCTGATACAAAAGTCTTGACATCCACCAGAAGTGCTGCTGGACCAAAAAGTGAGTTCGTGTAATACCAGGGTGGCAGACGAGTCTGGAGGAATGGCACCAGCTCAGAAACTTAGACCTCATGTGGTCGGGAACATACAGCTTGTCAGGTGGGCAGGATGAAAATGAGGGGGCGTGAGTGTCCAAGACGTCTTGCTCAATATCCAAGAAGGTGAGTCCTACACGAACGGTCGCTGGGAGGATGTAATCAGGTGGGTCTTCAGCTTCAGATGAGTCGAACTGCCGGGAGAGGGCATCGGCCTTGATGTTTTTAGAGCCTGGGCGATAAGACAAGGTGAAGTTGAATCTATTGAAAAACAAAGCCCATCTGGCTTATCGCGGATAGACGTTTAGCTGTTTTAAGATATTCCAGGTTCTTATGATCTGTCCAAACCACAGAAGGAACTTCCATTCCCTCTAACCAATGACGACATTTTCCGAGGGCCAGTTTGATTGCTAGTAGTCGGTCGCTGATGCAATAGTTTCTTTCTGCTGGTGACAGGCGACGTGAGAAAAAGGCGCATGGATGGAGCTTGTTGTCCTTGTTGGATCACTGTGATAGCACCACTCCTACCCCCTGGTCTGAGGCATCCACCTCCACTATGAACTGTCTACAGGGGTCTGGCAAGGTTAAGATGGGGGCTGAGGTGAACTGAGTCTTTAAATGGTTGAAGGCTCCGTCTGCTTTGGGGGTCCAGATGAACCCAGACTTCATGGAGGTGAGAGAGTGAAGAGGACTGGCAACCAAGCTATAGTTTCTGATAAATCTCTGATAAAAATTTGCGAATCCCAGGAAGTGCTGAAGTGCTTTGCGTGAGTCAGGTGTAGGCTAGTCCTGTACTGCCGTCACCTTCTCAAGGTCCATTTGGATGTGTCCTGCTGAAATGACAAAGCCAAGAAAGGATACCGTGGAGGCGTGGAACTAACACTTTTCGGCTTTGACATACAAGTGATTCTGGAGTAATCTCTGTAGCACAGCCCGCACGTGCTTCACATGATCAGTTTCAGACTTTGAGAAAATGAGAATGTCGTCAAGATAAACAAAAACTAACTTATTCAGCATGTCTCCTAAAACGTCATTAACCAGGTTCTGAAACACGGCGAGGGCGTTGGTGAGGCCAAAAGGCATAACAAGGTACTCATAGTGTCCTGCTGGTGTGTTAAATGCGGTTTTCCATTCATCCCCTTCCCTGACTAAATGATACGCATTCCGAAGGTCAAGTTTGGTGTAAAATGACTGCGTCTTGTGGTGGCTCGAAGGCTGATGAGATGAGGGTCAGTGGATAGCTGTTCTTAATAGTGATCTGGTTAAGCCTCGGAAGTCAATGCAGGGCTTCCGTCTTTTTTGCCCAAAAAAAAAGAAACCTGCTCCCGCTGGTGAAGAGGAGGGCCAGATGAGTCAGACCGCTAGTGTGTCTTCCAGATAGGTCTGCATCGCGATCCGTTCTGGACCAGATAAAGAAAAAAGCCAGAGGTGGCGTAGTTTCCCGGAAGTAATTCTATGGCGCAATCATATGGACGATGGGGAGGTAAAGATGTGGCTTTAACCTTATTGAAAACTTCCTTGGTGTCCATGTAGACTGCGGGTACTGATGATAGGTCCAGGAACTCTTTCACCTCTTTGGCCGGGAAATTATCAAAAGTAGGTTGGGTTCCTCAGAGGCAGTTTTGAAGACAGAGGGGCTCCATTCCAGAATATTACCTGAAGACCAGTTAATGTACAGATTATAGGTCCTTAACCATGAAGCTCCTAGGACAAGAGGAAGCCGTGATTAGTCAATAACATGAAAAAAGGTGGTTTCGGGGTGGTTATCAATGGAATTGTGTAACAGATCTGTGCGCAGGGAGCATGAGTGCGAAGGGAGAGAGATCCACGATCAGTTGATGGTCAATAAATTCAGTGTCTGCACCGGGATCAATGAAGGCCGGGATAGTCAGAGTACGGTGAGGAAGACTGAACTAAAAATCGGTTTAGAATCTGGGGAACTGCTTAACGTGTGGATCAGCAATATTCCCCGGTCTATTGCAGAGCCCTGGCTTTTACCAAACAGTTTTGGACACGATGAGAGGAGCCGCCACAATATAGGCATAGGTTGAGTCTGAAACGCCTCTCTCGTTCCTCCGGGGGAAGAGGCGTCCGGGCGATCTGCATGGGTTTGGGTGATGGGTTCCTAACTGGCGAGGATGGTGTCTTTCAGGTGTGGGAGGCTGCTGCACGGGTGATCAGCTACTAACCTTGAACCTTGCTTTATCTCCGATAGTTGAAGATCTTGATCATTTCCTCTGAATAGAGTTTGAAGGACGAGCAGACTGCACATCTCCAGTTCCACTTGGCGGTCGCCCATGATCTGGCTTGGCCAGTCAGGAGAGAGATGACAAAGCCCACTTTGGCCTTTTCTGAGGGGAAAGCAGAAGATTTAAATTGATAAAGTAAATGGAGCATTGAGTCAGAAATGGTCTACAGCTGTCAAAACCGCCTGAAAAAATGTTCCAGTTTACTAAAAGCAGGTTCCTTGGTTAAGATCTGAACAGGAGAGGGTGAAGGAGGAGACTCTTTCGGAGCTTCATGAAACTGCTCAGCCAGACCCTGAATAGCGTGTGTTAGTGAGTCGAAGTGAGTACCAACTTCATTCAGGGCGCCCTCTACCTGAGCCTTCCACTTGCAATCTCCAGCGGGTCAGAACTTTGGCCTGATAGTTCTGTCATGGGGTCTGGTGGTGACTCCATAGCCAGGGAAGACAGGGAGAATGTTAGGGAAATAAAAAGGCTTTATTATACAATATAAAATAGTGTAGCTGGAACCCAGATGACCAGAGGGAGGCAGTGAAGACCACGTCCTCCGGGAGGAGTCTAGGAGGACAGTGGAGGTTAGATTGAATGGTAAGCAGGTAAGTAATGTAAACTGGAGGTGTTTATTACTCACGAGAAAAGATAGTATCAGGAGATGCAGGAAGCAGAAGCTCTCGGGTAGGCAGTGACTGGCCGGGGAAGCAACGGACTACAAAGATAGCGGATGCTCGGCCCGGAAGTTGTTTCGGCGGGTTAAGGGTGAATCTGGAGCACTTCCGGTAGTGGCTTCTTCCCCTCGTGAGCAATGGCGGCTGAACCGCGCTGATTGTCTGACACTCACTGTCACTGTGTGTGTAACACAAGCACTGGGAAACAATGGGTGAGTAATGGTGGAAGTACAGGAGGGTATTGCGGGAGAGATGAGACACTAGTACAGATATCTGGTGGTCCGATACACATTTAGCCAAGATACAGTCTGAGGTCATACACAGAGTAGCACAGTCACAAACAGTTATCTGATTTCTACAATCCAAGTAGCCAGAATCCAATAACCGTTTTTCCAGGGGTCGAAACCAACAGAGCAATAACAGAGCCAGTCCAAGAAACATCAGGTTAGTCAAGGACAGTCCAGAACAATAAACAGGGAGGGTCAGGCAGAGACAGAGTCAGGTACCATGAGTTTCTAGGCGGTCAGAAAACAGAGTAAAACGGGAGATAACTCACGGTAGCAGGGTCAGAGCAGGAGACGGGGTCCAAAACAGGCAGTAAGTCAAAACCAGGAAGTCATCCAGTTCAAAACGCTAGATAGTTGCAGCAAGGTTAGTTGTGGTACTATCGGGCAGGGAATGAGCCTGGCAGACCTGCTTATAAAGGAGGTAACACAGGTGAAAGTGATTGACGATAATTAACTGGAGTAGTTTCTGTGCTGTAGCACAGGGTATCAAATCGGGTGAAGCAGGTGTTAAAGTCATCCAGTAGGCTGTCTGTGGAACTGATGGTGCTGGTTGTGATCCTGTAGTCTGTGATGTGCTGCAGGCCTTGCCACATCAGTAGAATAAAGCCATCCAGCTTCTCTCTGTACTGTCTCTTGGTGGCTGTGATGGCTTTTCTCAGTCCATACTTTGCAGCTTTGTAATCTGTCTCATTGCCTAATCTAAATGCAAGAGAGCGAGCACGCAGCAAACCTGACTGTTTATCCAGGGCTTCTGGTTTGGGAACTTCCTGACTTTTATGGTGGGCCCGATGTTGTCAACACAAGTGCTAATGTACCGAGTCACATACTCAGCATAGTCCTATACGTGAAAGAAGAGTCCTCCAGAGTGGCTGCAGCTTTGAAGTTAACTCGTGGACAATGTCAACAGTGGCCGAAAACACAGCAGTAAATTTTCTTGGTAGATCGTAGGGACGGCAAGAGAAATAGCAGAATTTTAGTAATAGTACTATTGTACTAATAGTAGTATTACTAATAGTAATACTTACTAGACTACCACTAGGGTACTATTAGTCATAATTATGATTTAGTATCTTAGTATCTTTTTTTCTTTGGTGAATGCAATGCACTACAGCTATCAACATAAAGGCCAGACTTCTGCTGTGCGGAGAACTTGATGATGAAGATCAAGTGAATCCCAGTTTAAACACTTTCTTAGCACTTGACAAAAACTGCAAAAGGTCATTGTTTCAGGTTTCAGCCCCCTTATTCATTATAGATAAGGTGGCCAAGACATTAGAAGCACATCTTAATATAATGCACTATAGTACAAATATGACTTCACCAACCACTATAACCTTAGTAATAATCATGTAGTAGAATTATCACCCATCTGACAGTTTGAACAAACTGATTTATAACTGTGTCAAAGTAGAATTCATGGCAGAGCTGCTGTATTGGTTTGCATCAGTCTTCGTCTCTAAAGGATGATACTTATATGTTGCTTTTTATTATTTTATATTTTATTATTTTGCTGTCATGAATATAAGAATATGTTGGCCGCAAGTTGTGTTGCTTGAGGGAAAAAAATGCTTTTGTTGCATGTGTTTGATGTTATGTTAATGTTAGAAAATGTTGCAAACATTTCTCTTTGTTAACTGTTTTAAAAATATGAAGTCAGAGTGGAAAGAAGTGTTGAATAAAATAAGAAAAACTATACTAGAGTGTCACCCCAGTCTACAAAGGGACTGAAGAATGGTCCCTGATTATGAGTGAACAAACTAATCTTAATACAGCCACCAGAGGACAGTGTTAATCTGTGAAATGGGTGAAAAGGTGTCACTTAGCCAGTTCAGCGACCCCTTGTGTTTGGTCAGAGAAACATCCATCCATCCATCTATTTTCTGAACTGCTTAGTCCCCTAGGGGGGTCATGGGTGTGCTGGAGCCTATCCCAGCTGTCATACAGGCGAGCGGCAGGGTACAGCCCAGACAGGTCGCCAGTCCACTGCAGGGCCACATATAGACAAAGACAACCATTCACACTCTCACTCACATCTACGGGCAGAGTCTCCAGTTAACCTGACTGCATGTCTTTGGACAGTGGGAGGAAGCCGGAGTGACCAGAGAAACAGGACATCATAAATATTTAAATTATGGCATAAAAGACCGAGAAGGGTATTAATTGAATCATTTGATTATTTGGAAAAACACAGTACCTCATAACATTTTCATTTCTCAGCTAACCCCAGTCATGCATATTTTATTCTTACCTGCTTCAGTTGTGAGTACTGATTGTGTGTCTGATGAAGCACAAGTGAGCATTTATTCCCCTTTGTTTCTTTCATGCCACATTTTTTTCTCCTTCCTTCTGTGTTACACATGCATTCACATGTGCACACAAACATCATCAGCCATACCAAAACTGTGACATGTCTTTTGTGGGATGTGAATTTGACCCTGCTACATCGGGGACACAAATGATTAGTTCATTAAAACAACTACAACCTGTGTGAGAATTTGTGTGTAGGTGTATTGATGCAGGGACATTCTGTTCATGCCTTAGTATACACAAATCTATTTTTTTGCGGACAGACACGTCTGTGTTTCCCTGCACAAAACCTTTACTGCCTATCTTTGAAATGTCTGGGTTATTGAGATACATTAAAGAATGATATGAGGTCAACTGTAGAAACATTGTGTGACTAACTGTCGTCAATCTCAGTGTTGACTCTTAAAATACAGCCTTATCATTATGACATACCATTTCTGTTGCCACAACAATTCCACAAGTGATCCATCAGAGAATTCCAGTCCACATGGAGATATGTAACCCACAACTCCTGTCGGACAGTTGGCAAGCCTGTAACATCTCTTGTGACCAAACTGACTTCTCTGATCATGTGGGTGCATAAGTTGGGATGAAACTCTTTTTTAACTAGCTGATATAATTATATAACAACTACCTGTAATGATCATTTTCATTTGTTGGGTGTTTTGTGCATGTGGCCTATTTGTCAGATGTGTGATTGTTTGCATTGTTACTTGCATATATTAGCCTTGTAGCTGATTAAAAACCACAAAGACTTATTTTAAAAAGCTGGACTATTGGGGGTGAAATCCAGGTTAGAAGAAAAAGTGTGAATAAAATAAAAATCTAATCTAGCCTAATGATTATCTTTACAGTGTTCTGTTGCAAACTGAGTTCAGCATTTTTTGATAAACGCTAAACAAAGTGGAAGAAGAAATGCACACAAGCTAACGTGCAGTCACACGTTCATTTATCAATGTGGGAAACCTTCTGCGCTTGATTCTCAAACAACGGTACAGGAATGCAGCGCTGGTGTCGACGCTTGGTCAGCCTTATCAGGCTCTGCATAATCTCCCAGAGGTGTTTGGGTTCCCAGCAAAAATACATACACATGTACATAAAAAAACATTCCAGCATTTAGAAGGAACACACATGCACAGAAAAGAAATGGAAAATAAGACAGAAAGACATGGTGTGTCTGTAGAGGTTTACATTTTTTGTTGAAGGTACATGATGAGTTCAAAGTCAACTACATGTGTGAGTCATTGTAAACTCTAGCTCCTGAGATTCACTCAACAGGAGAATAAATAAGATGTTCATGGTACACCAGAAAAAAGGTGACATGTCAGCACAAAATGTAAATACATCACCTTGCCTGTGGGCTTCACAGTCAAGTTAACACTTGTTTCTGCTGCCATAATGCACTTGTGTGGAAAATATTTGTTGGTGCGCTATCTACATACACAAACCAAGTTTATGGTATATAATTGTTTGTGATAGTATGTGCACAGGAAAGATCTTCCTTCTACAATCAGACACTTCTCACTTTGCCAAGTGTTTAAAAGCATAAAGGGGAACATTAGCCCCCACTCTGACCCTTGGACCCCTTGTTTGCCGCGTGACTGCCCCCTCCTCATTGAGCCTCCAGGGTCTTATCCAGGCCAGCAGTGGTACAACAGACCCCTTTGTCTCCTGCGATATGAAACTGTTATGTAAGAAACAAGACAAGAAGTGACATCCTCATCTACAGAGCCAGTTGATACCCGCCTGCACGCAGCTCACGGCTCTCTGTCCTAATCACAGATGGATTGGAGTGGAATGAAGACAAAAGAGAGGTGGAAGTGGCGCTGAGGGGACATGAGGGGACATCCGAGAGGGTGTAAGCACTTGGAACAAGCCGTAGTGTAAACAAATGACTAGGGAGATTATGAGGCATTTGAAGACTAAAATCAGAATAAGAACCTCTCGATCTGAAAAGTCAACTGTGACGCAGTTCATTGTTACACAACACTCCAGACACATTTAGTATTTTAATACATTTAATAGTGCACTTTGATTAACCTGTACAGAAATAATATTAATAAAAAAGATAAAACATTTGTTCATTTCTGTAACACAAAGCTTAACATTTACAATAAAATAAAATAAAATGGTATGATACAAAACAAACTTATATCTGAGGTATAAATATATTCGCTTTAAATTAACTGTCATTGCCATGCATTATTATTTGGCAGAGACACTGTTATAGGTACAAACATTTATGATATGAACAATGGCTTAGTGAATTAATCATAAAACTCAACATGAACATGAATGCGAACCCTCAGACTGAAGCATGAGTGTTATGAATGATTATGAGGACACTACATGTCTTACTTCTTTTTAAACACTGTGTAGAAAGCACAGAGAAAGAATCTTACACAAAGATATTTTTCCTTCCATTGAAATCACACATCAAGAGCACAACATTCAATCTCCCCCCTTTTTTACAGTAAAACCTGTAAAATGTCCACCTTTATAAAAGGACCTTTTTTTCTCTTTACTTCTCATCTTTTCTTACAGGACTTCTTATAGAACAGTGCATTGTTTTTTTCCTGTTCTCACATACAACAAAACAACTGGGAAATCATTTTAGATTTTTTTATATATATAAAAATGGTGTGTTGTCAACAACAATTTCAAAAACTGAATTGTGCTATGCTCTTAACAAAACTATCTCTAAAGCTTTAAATAGTAAGCAATAGTTTAGTATGGGGAAACTAATTTTAGGTTTTTCTATATTTGGTCCCTGCAATCTGTTTTCATTTGCCAGCATGCTCCTGCAAAATATGAAACATTTCCTTTCTCTTAACAGTAAATTTCAATCACACATGATTTCTTATGGGCTCATGTGCTTTAAAGTCATTGAAAGAACAAAAACAAAAACCATATCAAACTTACAATACACTGAGACTTGCTGAATTAAATTCTTCTTTAGGATGTCGGGAGACATTCTGTGGAGGTTATTTGTATGCGAATAAATGTCTTTCTTTTTGGTGAGCCAGCCACCACACTCTTCTGTCTCTGGCTTCATCTATAGCAACACTAAAATCCTCTGCAGCTACCTCCTATCTCATAGTGTCCTATCTATTGTTTCCACTCAGTCTGCAAACTACCAGCACATTCACATCCTTCTTCACCCATGGACTCATCAATCAACCAAACCTAATATCATCTGTTTTACCTCCCGTGCTTTGCTGTAACAGAAAAAGAGACATATGTAGCATAAGAATAACACTAACCATGACTGTGAGCAGAATGCTGTACATACACATTATGCTGCGACAGGAAACCAGTGTGGAAAATATGTATTTTTGACCATTTGTTGTTTTGGACACATACATACACACACACGCACACACACACTCTAAATTCCCTTGCTTCTCAGAAGCAACAGCGCCTTTTGGATAAAGCTTAAACCTCACAACCTGTATCAGCATCATGTCCTTTGGCCCAGATGAATGTTACTGTGACATGAGTCATCTTGGTAGCACACTCAGAGCTGAAATAAACAGTTTCAAAAGGTAACATTTGGAACTGTTTTTTTGCGCTGACATAATCAGAGCGAAAAAAGTCCTTCAATCCAAGATCCAGGGTTAGTTCTTTGGATGTGTGTATAAAGAGGCTTTGATGTCATCGCTCTCTCTGTTGGAATGGGTGGAATGATTCATTTCAGGTCCTCAGTAAAATCCAAATTATGGTTTAACAGTCCAGAGTTCAAAAAAGCTGTTGAGAATCATGTTGCCAAAATTGCACACTGCTTTCTCATTTGTCCATTGCCGCAGTGAATGAGTCATGTATCCGGGCCACCTCAGCAGCACACAAGTGTCCATACAGTTTATTGTACCACTCTGGAAAACGACCCCTGGAACAAAAAAGAAAATGCAGCATTAGCACACTATGTCAGCTAAAAGACGCCAAAAGACCACAAAACTAGGGCTCAATCAAAGTCCTTCCAGTTTGTTTTTGCTCCTGTCAGTTTTCCACTCACCTGCAGTCGATTCTGGAAATATGTGTAAGTCTAGATTTGCTGGCTCCATAGGGCTCAATAAAGTAGCGTGAGGTGAGGACATTGGCCCGAACACCTACAACAGGTGCTCCTTCATGGTCCACAGATGTACACACAAGAGCGCATGCTCCCTTTGGCAGGTCTGTTACCCAAGTTCTGGTTGAAAGAGCAGAGAGAGTTGTAATAAATACAAGGCAATAACTCAAAGCAGAGCAGTGAAAGAGATGAAGGAAAATTAGACAGACAGGAAGAGGAAGAAGTCTACCTGAGCACCACATGGTCTCTGGTGGAATGTGGGGCCATGGTGTTCCTGACATACTGGTACACCTCCGTCCTCTCATCCAGGGTCTCCACCACACGACACTCGAGTAGGTCTTCATCCCAGTGGGCCTGCTCCCGCAGCACCCGGGTCAGAATCTCCTCAGGGCTTGCAGGCACCTCCACTGTCACCTTCCACATCCGCAGCGGAAACCCATCATGCACCTGGAGAAACAGACAGGAAGAAGGGGGGTTATTTGGGAAATTTTTTACTCAGCATTCTTATTGATAATCTAGTCTTATCCATTCAAAGAATTTAGATGAGGTTATCGAGTCATAGGCCAAGTCAGCTGACTCATTCTGCCCTTAGTTGATAAGGAAAACACAGTCTTTGGCTTGTGACTCTCAAAGTGAAAGAAAGATAACCTCACACAGAGGCCTTGCACACTGGATACAGGAAATGCAGGGCTGAGATAATCGTGAGGTTGTCTATGTTTTCGTGTGTCTCTCTGTCAAGCTGATGTCATTCTGGGATGGAGTCCAGTACTGGGATGGGAATGAGAAGCCAAGCACCAGGCCAGTTTCACACGCCCGTGTTTCTATACAGGAAACTGTAACTGCTGGTTTTCCACTAGATATTTAGAGAAGCAGGAGGCAGGGAGAGCAGAACACGAAGAGGGAAGGCGAGGACAGGAAACTGAGATCATTTATACGACACTGTGTGCCTCATGAATAGTGGCTTGCTTACACACCAGTGACAGACTGACTGATGATCTGCTTTTTCTCTCTTTAGTTAAACTTTTATGAATCCCATTACTTTCATTTTGTAGCAAGTCTATCACAGTTTTCAGCATGAAACCATGAACCAAAGATCTAAAATGAACTATTAAGAGCTAATGAGTATAAGCAGGGCTAACCTTTCTGTAGGCCAGCTCAACGTGCTCAGGCGTGGAGCAGCTGTCATAACCTCTGAATTTATCCTTGGCCTCTTTAAGGAGGGCATCTAGACTCTCCTGTAGGTATGCCCTGTAGCCTCCTTGTCCAGCGTCTTCACCTGCAAGCTCCTCCAGACGTCGTGGCAGCAGTGCCTGCTCCACATAGGAGTTCCTGCAGTGGTTCATCTCCTCTGGTATCTGTTGGTAAAGAAGAAAAACATAGACAATGTGGGTCAGGACAGTTAATCATACAGAAAACCTCGATGCTGAATATGTCCTATGATCAAAACTGAGTCTATATACTTAATGTTTTCTTTTTGTTAGTAATCTTCCTCCTGATTTATTCCTTTATTTAATATGAAACTATGCAAAATGTTAAGGGTGAAAATGATTTACAATGGAAACAAAATGTTTTAGGTTTAATTGTCAACAATATAACAAGCAAAGTTAGTCATTAGTTAAAAAAATGATGGTTTAAATTGAAGTTGATTACAGTCCATTATTTCATAGGTCATCTTCTATTTATTAATGTCCACAAGCAATTAGAAATCTGATTAAAAGAAAATAATTCAGGAGGTAAATGAGTTGTGTGATGTCACCAAGACCAGAAGTGAGGAAGCTCTCCCACAATCCAATAAACATAAATAACACACAATATGCAGCTTTTTAGTAATTACTGTAGCATGTCAGATAACACTGTGCTGGGCAGAGCACAAATTAGGATGAATGTAACTAAAATCGAGTTAGCAGAATAGTGTAGCTTCCTGACTATTTCCTGTTTATCAAGTTCCTGTTTATCAAGTTTTGAAGTACAAATGGGCGTTTGTGGAAAACTGAAATCAGATTTCATTCATTTTCATTTATTTTATGTAATCATGACATTGCTTGAGCTAGTGACAGTACAAATCTGTATTTGAATCTGAGTTATGTAACCTGGACTATGTTTGTTTCCAGGACAAACACTATGAGATAAGGAACAGTGAGCCAGAGGTGACCTTCGTTATGTCAGCAAACACACCTTTGTTGACCTCAGTGGCAGTTTGGTTATTAAATAAGTCTCAATCAATAAAACTATTTGGAATTCATCTTTGTGTGTGATCTCTTTTTAAGTTAGAATACACATTCAGTTCCTATGTTGTTGATTACTGACCCGGAAGAGTTTCCTGCACTCCTGGATCATATGTGCCAGGCAATGAGTGGCAGCCAGGTTCTCATTAAGGTCCCTCTGGTCCGGTTTCCCCAGTGTCGGCTTCCTGTTCATCACTCTGTGACCAAGGATAAGGGAAACAGACACAGCAGGATTAGTAATGGCATCCATAATGTAGACACTGCAAATAAAAATGAGAGGAAGCACCAGAGGCTAAAGGTGGAAAGAAGCGAAAGAAACAGTATTGCTGTATTCGACTGATGAATTCCAAATGTCAAATGTTAACCAAAATATGTTTCTTAATTATTTGAAGATGTTTATGTAACCCTTCTACGTCCTCTGTCCCTCTCCCTTCCTCCCTTTTTCAAGCTTTGCTATCTTCCTTTTTCAGTATCCTGCTTTTTTGTTTATTTTTTAAGTGACCTTTTCCTGCTTTCACAATCACAGTAAATTACGTGTTATGTATGCGGCTAATACAATAACGGTTTCAGTAATACAATGAAAATAAAGGAAATAATTTTATAAATCCAAACTGATTACAAAGACACTCAGACACACCTTGGTGATGAACTCTCCTTACGGCGCAGGGTGTTGAGGTGGAAGAGGGATGGTGCCAGGCAAACGGCCAGGTTGGTGGGAGTCATCTGGTTCTCGGCCACACTGGCAGTCACGTCACTCAGCAGACACAGCAGTGTACGCAGTGCTTCTCGGTTCTCATCAGGTAGCAGCAGCACTGCGGCACGAGCTGCCTGCAGACGAAGCTCTTTAGGCATGTCTACAGAGGATGAGGGAGGAAATCATGGCTCCTTTTAAACCAATTTTCAATTCAGTTTATAAATAAGCCTATATGTGTGTGATTCATTCACTAAAGTTCAACTAGTTTCTGTTTCACTGTAAAGAGAAAACCTTTTCTATTGAACCATTCTAATTATAAATGAACACGACTTGGAAGAATGTCTATGCTAACCGTGAACCGCAGAAGGATGAGTCTATGCTGTAGCTCAGTGGATTTACAGTACATATGCTGTATGACCTCGTGCCACAGGTATTTCCTGCACTCATCTTGTTTGTTTTTCTCTTACGGTTTCACAACTTCTTTCGACACGACGGGCAAGCATCTACAGCTCTACATCAATACACTCATATACTCCTGCACCGCTCTCACAGATGTTTGGCACTGTATCTGGAGTAAAGGCATGTGTGACTACAAGATTTTATTTATACTTTAACATATGTATGTGTTTTCTTACATTGATAGATCTGGAGGAAAGTCTCAGATAGTTTGCTAGTGAGCAGGGGCTCTGGCAAATCTCTGAAGTACTGCTTCAACATGTCTGCAACATCATAAGCCGACTGGCCCTCATAGTTAACTCCTCCCCCATCTGCTCCACTCGCTTCGTTCATCTGGCGAAGAGCTTGGATTCGAGATTTAACTCCTGATTTCCTGAAAAGACCCACCTGGACAGAGAGATGAAGACAAAGAGTTTACACCATACACACATTAACACACACAAACATGATAAATCAACTTTGATTTGCTTATATTAGTATCAGTGTTATCATGTGCAATACTTAATCTTATCAATCAAAAGCAATAAAATAAAATGAATGTGTCTGTCTTCTAAAGCCGGAGGCTGTTAAAAATCATCTCTGATGAATAATCTTTGATGAATACCTATCCGGGGATTAGCATTAATATGATTACATCACTTTTGAATGCATTTACTAAAAGGAAAGGAGCAAAAAGGCTTGTTCAGTCATTATTTTCCACAGGCGTTCACTGCTTCCAAAGGATGCACACTGTCCTACACCGAAAACAACACTAGCACTCCTTTTTCTCTTTTACCCTCCATTAATAGCTATCTTCTCTTCATCCACCCCTTTTCCTTTATGCATGTGCATACGTACACACACTAGGATAAATGTTTCATTCTGTCTGTTAAGACAGAAAACAGGCAGACACAGGTGACTTAACAGCTGCATATTTTGACTCTGTACAGGCCTCCTCACTTCAGCGGATGTGTGACAGCGGTAAAAGAGAGGGGGTAGGGATAAGCGTCAGTGTGTATGTACAGAAACTGTATATACACACAGTGGATATCAGACTTTTTCTGATTCACTGCTCCATTTTATCTAAGAAATAATGAGAAAATCTTTGATAAATATCTGACTGAAACCCACATATTATGTATCTTTATATTTTCTTTAACTGTTGAAACTGAAAACAATACTTTTGTCAGGATTTTGTACTTTATATGTATATATATAATTCTACTATAATTAATGTGTGCATCTACATGTATGTTTATTTTTGTAATATAGTTACCTGATCAAGACACTGATTGCGCAAATAGCGCATGGCCTGCTGGATTCCCTGAGGGAGGGGCTGTCCTGTCCGCTGGACGATGACTTGTAGTGGCACACCAAATACATTCCTGTCTTTGTAGTCGCGCACCTTGATCCGCTTCATAAACTTTGGCACCGCCCTGAAATATCCATCCAGAAGAAATTGACTCAGTTACTACAGGTTAGAATGACTGTGTCTTTATGTTCACAAAGAAAACCAAGTGTGTCTAGAAGCCTGTCTCCACGTTTTTGAGAAGGGTGGATAAACAGGGTAAAGGTGGAAGTGGAGTGGGATGTAATCTGGGGTGTCAAAGGGGAGGATCCCCTGATTTATACATCCACATAAAATACTGGTCTCACTATTTGTTACTCTGCATGCGTGAGTGTGTGTCCACGCGCTCTTGGGTGAACAGCGAGTCTATAACCACAGATCGAGAGCTGAAACATGCAGCTCGACTGTTTCACAAGAATGTGCTCACAGATTTATGGCTGTGGGTCTATCTGTATGGGTGTGAGTGTGTTTAGGAGAGACGCTATGCGTGTTTAAGGACAAGCTTGTCTTTGTAAGAGGTGTTCACAAGACTCAGAGTACTTCTCAGAACAACATTTTGGGTAAAATGGAAAATGGAGCAAGTTATGATGCTGGCAAAGAATTCTGAATATGTGTGGGCCTCCAGCAGCCAACAAGCAGCCTCTGTCTTTCAGTGAGCCACAGCCTGTCATAAGACTGTCCTAATGCCTACAATTCCTGTCCATGGATAGCCTTGGGTAGAAGGAACAGAAGAAATGGAAAAATAAACAAAAATTAGATTTTTCACTTTTAGTTTAATCTTCTCATTTGACCTTGTGTAGCAGTATAAAGCTGCAGATGTTAAAAAACAGATAATCCTGTTTAGCTGTTTAGGTCACAGCTGTTGTACAGTTACTTTACTTTACCACACTGATGTTTTGAGTGTGATAGGTAAGTTACATTAATTATGTGTATTTTGTACTGCTTTTAGTTCAGGGATTCTCTGTGTAATGGGCTGTTTATCAGAAAAATGCAGCTCTTGTAACAAAATTAGAAAACAGCGAGCTTGAGGAGTGAAGCAAATACAGTAACAATAATGACACTGGTTGCGATTGGATGATTATAAGCAGACATGTGAAGTGGTCAGACCAATAGTGTGGAAGTGGTAAAGAAGGTAGTGGTGGAGGGATAATTGTGGAGTGCATATTTTTCCAGCCTCCAGCTCTTGTAACACCATGCGTGTGAACTGCCATGATTGCCCCGTTGAGAAAAAGACAATGTACACCCCTTCCCAGCAATTACAGGCCTGGGAAAAGAATGTGAAACCCAACCTCTGTGGACAGCCATCACCACACTATACAACAACCTGCAGATGGAAGGGATTGAGTAAGATGGAGGGGTAGTAGTTGGCTGCCTGAATGGATAACAATTACCCAGACACAGAAGGCATTTTTACATGAAAAACAAGCTTACAGAAATCTTTGGGTGCATCGAACAATGACAATACAAAATCCCTTTCTCCTCAGCACATCTACGTTTCACCTATATAAGCACTCTACTCTAAAGTCCACTCACCAGCTGAAGCCATGTTTGTTTGTAGGGGTGTGCTTCTCTAGCAGAGCAGTGAGCTGCAGAAGTGAGAGCTTCTGGAGTAAATTCATCTGTAGCACAGACTGGCAGCTAATTTGGAGCTGGGCGGAGGCCAGGCTGGGGCGATGGGAATTCTGGAAGCTTGGCCAGCGGAGTTTCTGTGGCCTGAAGTACAGAGTAGAAGGAGAGAAGATTAATTCAGATGTGAGAAGAGGGATTTTGTTGAAAAAGCACAATTTAACTCTTGGGATCTATGTCATGCTGTTGTGTACAACCTTAGAAAATAACACACAGCCACACACAGTATTTGTAGTTGTAAGTGCCAAGTGATCAGTTCAGGGATTACAGGGACTTATGTACAAATCAATCAAGAGATTGTCTAACAGACTAAAAACCCGCACCCCCCCTAAATGTAAATCTGCCTGTGGATTCCTGAAGGAGCAGAAACAAGCTCCATGGAGACCAAGCAGCATTCCAGAGTATGCTGCATTACATAAGGAGAGAAGTCTCAGCGTGTCCCCTTGTTTATCCTTTGCTGTCACTTTCTATGTCACTTTCTATTCAAAGCTTTTTTGTTGTTGGTACCTCAGTGTTTGTCTTTCTATTGTTTTGTTGTTCTTGAGCTTTTTGTGTGGTAAAGTAATGTTTGGCAGCAGTCAGACTGAGAGCATTAGTTTGTTTGGTTCACCCAAATAACCAAACCAAAAGGTTAAGTAAAGAAGAATCCACCCATCCATTAGTGGTACCTGCTTACATGTAAAGAATTTGAATTTAAAATTCTCATTTTAACTTCTTTCTACAAAAGAAAACACTTAGTATTGGATGTATGTGGATTTTGCAGAGTAGTATATCAAAAGATCCATCACCACCATCACCCACCTACAGTGTATTAGACTGGAGGCAAAAAAAACCTAATAAATATTTGCCAAGAATTAAGTGAGAAAATATGATGTGCTATGTTTGGTATACTGATCCTTTAATGATCTTACTGCATAGGTATTAGACAATTTCTATATTCTTCACTGACCTGCTGGTTCGGGTTAGAGACGCTCCAACACCAGAATCTCTTCTCTCTCTCATCCCTTCGTCTCCTTCACCCAGTGGGTTTCCTGTGCTGTCCTGGTCACTTCCGTTTTCAGTCTCCTCCAACCGGTTCTGCAGAGGAGAGGAGGGACATGGGGAGGCTGAATCCAGTGCTGAATCTGAGTCTCCCTCTTCTTCTTCATCTTCCTCCTCCTCCTCTTCACCAGCCACAGCCTCTGACCAAGCGTTAACAAAACGCTGCAGGCCGCTAACATGTTGTAGCACTTCCTCCAGTTTATGTTCGTCCCCTTCTTCCTCCTCTCCTTCCTCCTCTCTCTCAGTGTAAGGGACATTGTCATAAAAACTGAGCCGGCTGTCAACGGACCCCGAAGAGCTGCGATGCTGACGTCTACTTTGCCGTCCTCTGAGGATCACTGAGTTTCCATTATCGTTCCCATTACTGCGTGAACTCCCATCTTGCAGTGCTTTGGGAAAGGTTCCAGGCTTGTGGCCTTCTGGTAAGTAGAAGAAGATCATGCCGTCCTCTTCCTCCTCCTCTTCCTCCACTTGTCTACTATTGTCTCGAACATTGCAGTTGTTCCTGCGGTTCTGCTCATCAACTGTCATTCCATTACTAGCATGGCAGGGGATGGGCGGGGCAGATTTGGGTGGAGGAGTTGACTGACGATCTGAAGCTTGCTGGAGAATGCTGAAAGGATCAAAACCCTCCAAATACATCCCTCCTCTCTTACTAGAACCTGCTGCTGTGCTGTGGCTGCGGGCACGAGTCACAGGGCTCGGAGTGCTCACTGCACTTCCACTGCTAGCTTCTGAGTGGCTGCTCCCAGTACTTCCAGTGCTGCCATTGCTGGTCTGAGTGGAGTAGGACACAGAGCGATTGCGGTTAAGTGTCATAGTCTGAGTGGGATTGCGGTGGTAATTGAGGTTCTGGTTGAGGTTGATGCTGGAGATGTCCACACAGTTAAGCTTCCTCAACTTGTCATCATCTAGACCCTCTTTGATGACAGGGCCACTGATTTCTATCTTCCCTCCACTGGTGCTCCCCTTCTTCTTTCGCTTGGAGGTGGAGCCACTGCGCAGTCGTAGACTCTCCATCCTCTTTAAGAAGCTTTTAGCTCGTGAGCGTGTGCTTTTGCCAATGACAACTCCTCTGTCCAAACTTCCACCTCGTCCTACCATTGCTGTTTTCACATCAAATGTGAAGTGTCCAAGTGTCTCCAGGGGCGATGGAGGCAATCCATCAGACAAAGAGTCTTCATTAGGGCATCCCGACCCACCTGTGCCTGAGGATGAGCACATGCTTGCTACAGAGTTGGCACGAGTTGCACCAGCAGGCATAGCTTCATTTATTAGGGAAGCACCATGACTCTTCTCTTCTCCTCTTCCTCCACTCCCACTACTATGGATGGAGCCCACTTCAGGCTGTTCACTGAGGTCAGTCAACACACTCTCTGAACTATTGCCTTCCCGTAGAGCATGTTTGCCTTTCTGGGATACATGGTCCTTTGGGTATGAGGGCTGTGCAGCATCTGTGGGCAGTGCAGAGAAGACCTCCAGCTCCTCCATACGAGACCAGCGCTTGCTGTCCCTCTGGAAGGTCCATCGGCCGCTGATGGCACATGGTTCATCCTCATCAGAGTCCTCACTCTGGAAATGGCAAGAAGATACGGAAAAACAAGAGGTAGAATATTTTTATATATTTCCTTGCTTTTGTTCAGAAAACTGGAGTTATAGAATTTATAACTGATCAGGTTGTAAACTATAAAAAGTATATATATTACTTCACAACACAAAAAAGACTACTACAGAGTCACAAAACACACACACATATACACTTCCAAAAATGTACACACCTCCCCCAGTTTGGTTAATCTATCTCAGACCCTGGAGGGAAATCAGGAAATTCCATTAAGACCCCCATAGCTCATAATGCAGCCGGCCAGACTGGGGTCACACACACACACACACACACACACACGCACACCCGCACACAGTCTTTATCCCCTCTATCTGCACATATGCACATACACAGTGCCACTGATACACTGCTACTGTCAATACCTATTCCTTATCCATTACAGAGATAGCTGACCTCAGTCAAACACAAACCAAACACATACGAAAGCTGTGCTGTGAGATTCCACAGGACACTTCTTCACAGTTTTCATTCTAAAAACTATGAACTGAACATACCAAAGCAAACAAACTTTGTTTTATGTGTCAAAATGCTAAGTACAGAAAGCAGTTAATGAGAGGTTGTAAGGGGATGATCAGAAACCTCTTTATAAAAATGCTTAGAAATTACTAGTTTGAAGGAAAAACATCCAGTACAAAAATGATCAAATCCACAAAATCCACATTCCACTACTCGATCGCCAGTATCCCATTTTCACCCCTCACATGAGCTCTACACTGAGGCTTCGTCAGTTGCATTCTTTGCAGTGGAAACAATGCAACTTTAAATAAAAACGATCTATACCGGCTAACTACAAGGCTTTCATTAAAGTCAAAAATTTAAATGGGATAATAAAGATTTTGTGAAATTAGTTATGCTGGTTGGAATATGAGATAACTGTGCTATTTATTGTGTATAGAGAGTGGTGATTAACCAATAGAGCTACAGCCATTTGACAACATTCTGGAGGTATCAAATCTCACACCATCATACCGCTAAATAACAATATTACAACAAGACAGACAGAAATCCAAAAGAACGACAGACAGGGAGATGGAGATTCAAAAGACAGGGAATGTTAAGACATGAGATCAATGCATTCCTAAGCTGTCTACGGGGGGGTTGTCATCCCACAAAGATGGCAAATAACCTCTTTGACTCCTTTACTCTTCTCTACTGACTTCTGAAATGAAAGGTGACATAGAAAAGGTCATCCTAATGAATACCACCACACAGAGAACAAGGAAGTCACTATGTAGCATTTCAGGCAATTAGGGAACTATGGTGGATTTGTATAAAAAGGAAAGATTATTGTCTCAAAGTGGCATTATACATACATATATTAGTCTGTATTTTGGATTATTTACAGAATTAGATTAGAATTATTGTTAGTTATGTTTATTTCAAACCGCCATAATTGAGCATTACAAAAGCATCATATTAATGTATTTCATATTGAGCTAAAAGAAAATTCACCCCCTTCACTGAGACATTAAAGCTATCCTCCTTCCCCCTAGGGCGCCTTACAGTCCACTTGATATAGAAATAAACACAACAGGTGCCTTCTCATTAAACTAGATGAGAGAAAACACAATTTTGCCCTGTGGCCAAGAGTGAACTGATGGTTGAGGTGATGGAATGCAGTTGTGGATGAGGAGATTGCAAAGGGGCTTTTCAGGAAGGAGTGGAATTCATGTGTGTGCATATGCACTTACTCGTTTTCTTTGTGGTGATATCTCCAGTCTCATTAGAGCACACTTATTAAGGGTGTTCAGTCTCCTGCAAGCACAAACACATACACATAAAATGGGTTAGATTAAAAATGCCATCTTAAGAAGATGTATGATGAAGGAAAGGATGAAACATGATAAAAAAAGAGAAAAGGTGAAGAGAAGGACAGGTTTTCAGAGGTTTCGGTACACTCAGGCTGGCTAATGAGCTGCTGAAGGATAATTCCCACATGAGCAAAAAGAGAAGGAGAGGTAGACAGAAAAGCAGAGAGCAAGGAGATTGAAGTCTGCTGGAGTGGCAACAAAAATTTGGGGAGGGGGTCGAAAGCTTATCCCACCAGCCACCTGGAGAAGGGGAGCAAGGGTGGTGGTGGGGTCCACCCTCTGGAGAGCTCTTAGAGCAGATCATGTAACAATGGAGAGATGAAGGGATGGGAACTGGGGGATAGTCAGGGTGTGAGGAGGGGGTGGAAAGCTGCCAGGAGGAGACACTGAGATGATAGCTTCCAGATGTATAGATGGACACCTGCTGGGGTTTATTATTGAGATTTGGAATTTGATGAAGAAGTCGACTCCATTAAAGAACCATTAACCTCCTCCTCATATGCTAATTAATAAGGCAGGGGCACCCACTACAATGAAGCCCAGGCTTCTCCAATGCTACTTTATTTAGTTACTTGTTACATACCCTTGTTACATATAAAAACCCTTGCAAGGGACATAAAGCTTTCAGACTATTCCACAGTTGCAGGTAGCATTTGACACAGAAGGCCCTGTGTCTCCTACGACACAAAAGAAAGACTGGATCTAAAGAGCACTGCGTGACTGCAGCATCTGACAGTAAAAGGCAGAAGTGAGATATGCCAAGACACTAATGACTGAGGTAAACACTATCAGCCCCAGAGAAAGAACAAAATGAAAAGAGGCGGTATGGATACAGAGAACTAAATGGGAAGGGGGAAAGGTACAGTACATAGCTCCAAGGTGCTTATCGTGTCATTCTTTCATCTCATCTGCAGCTTTCCATAGCATGTCTCCTTTTGAAGTCATGCCCTCATGGCTTCACTTGAGGGAGAACAAGATAGAAGAAGAGAAAGAAAAAGGAGAGAAAATAAGCACAAAGGGATCAGTATGACTTGTAATCTCACCTGCAGAGAGCTTCAATCGCATCCCGATCGAGGAAGTCATGGTCTCTGGTAACTGAAGAGATGTCAATGGGGAACTGGGCATCTAAAGAAAGTGGAGTCAGATTAGTGTGGGTATGTCCTTGTGACCAATAGGTTCAGCATGTTAAGATGAAGCTAAAGATACAACCCCTAGCCCCCAAAAAACACCCACCCACTCAAACACCCACCAGGGCCTTCCGTCCCACCTTCTCCCCCAAACAGCCTTGATGAAAAGCTAAAAGAGGAAGTAGCGTCTTAGCCAACCAAACAAACACAGCTGCAGCTTTCAGACCCAGCAGGCAGGGGGGATGTGGAGCACAGAGGGAGAAAACAGGGGATTGACTGAAGAATGACAATAGGTACTCCACTGCTGCTCAGAGGCCCCACTTCCTTTTCTGCTTCTCATTCTTTCTCTTGATTCTACCTCATTAATAGGATCACCAAGTCACAGCACTGGTAAAGGCACACACTTAAAGTGTTTCATAAAATATTGCAATATTCGTCTTCCTTATCCATGCCTGCATGAATGGATACTGAGATGATTTCTGGAATGTGTTGACCCAACCCAAAATGGGAATCTTGCATCTAAACCCTCAGGGATGAACCTATTCAGCTGAGGCCAGTGCCTTTAGTCCACAGTACTGAAATCAGTATGCTTATCTTTAGTGGGGCAATAGTCTTGACAGCACACACAATTGAGATTGTCCCACGGATACAAGGGAAGGAAAAATGTGTCCTGCTCCTGCACAAATTCCTACTCATGTGGCAATGGTGACCAGTTAATGAAGCTGAAATCTGATCAGGGATAGATTATGGTGTACACTTTTGTGTTGCTGCTCATGTATGTATGAAAACAGCGTCATAACAGTGCTGTGCAGAAATACAATGAGTTTTCCATTCATAAAGGAAACGTTATACGGTCAAGTGACAACAAGCAGTGACCTGTTGACAAGGATAGTTTAGTTCTGTTGTCATCATCCTGTAGTTACATAAGGAAAACTGGTATGCCCATGGTATGATTTAGTACAGTTGTAGTAGCCACATAGATTGTAGAGAGTGTTCAATTTATGGTGGTGAGAATGGATTTAAAACTGAGTAAAAAGACTGAGCAAATTATTATTTCTCAACCCTCTGTCACTGTAAACTTTGGAAGATTATCTTGTGTTTGTTTTAACAGGCAAGTGAAAACCTTTGGCTCCATAACAGTAAAAACATACATTTAGGCCCAAGAGTTCATGTTGGTGTTTTGTGTGCTTGACAGAACATGAACAGAAAAACATGGTTGTCTTCAACACTGCAGGATACTGTTACCTTATAACCCTAAAAAATTCAGTTCATCTCAGTTTAATCACAACTGAAGAAAATATGTTATGCTACTGTCTAGGTATTTTTTCTGGATAACAGATGCTAGTTGGCTTTTTTGTAGGTAGGTACTGAAAAAAACTTTCAGCATAACTGATTTACAGTGAAAACTAATGAGAAAGGAACCGTTATCTGTTTATTTCCTATGATCAGCCTGATATCTGCAGACAGATAGGTCTCATAATTGTCCTTACCTTCATAAAGCTGAGCGTACTGTGGAAACCCTGCTGCCCGGAGCCAGGTACAGGCCTCTTTGGCTTCAATCTCTACAAAGGAGAAAAAGAACAGCAGAAAGGCGTGTTAGGAAAGGCATGCGCTTTGCCACAGGCTTTTTGTTATCATCAAACTGTGAATGAAACAACATTTGAAAATGTTACCCTGTCAACATAAATATCAGAGAAAAATATTAAGTTAAACATCGAACATCCTAACAGAAATGTGAACCCCCTTACATTATTAGCTAGTTCACGCTCACTCTCATCTAATCCTCTTACAGCAGAACTCAAAGCATCATTTGTGCAAATAGTATTAACCCTTGTACATGCCATGTTTGTGCCACCTAAGTTCCAAAGCCAAGAGAGGCAGTGATTTCTGTTGTTCACATAAAGATCTAAAATGGAAATGTCCTCCTTGTGTAACATGTTCTGTTAAGTATGAATATGCTATTATGTGACTTATTATTTAAAGCAATGCTTTTGTCTGTTTTCTGGACCTAAACAGATTTTTGATAATGTGTGCACCAGCTTCTGTTCTCTCATGATGCCAATATGGAAAATATAATTAATTTAATCCCAAATTTGCATAACAAACTCCCTTTAAAAAGGGTGTAACACTGGAGCTTGTTATGCTAAACACTATGACTGAATGTTGAGATCCACTGTATGTCAGAGGAGCCACAGGGACATCTCCCAGTTATCTGTGAAACGCTTTAGATGACATACGCCAAATGGTTGCCCACATCCCAGCCTCCTCAATTACCCCGATAGGCACCAGTTTGAAGACAGAAACATGTCTCCAGGCCATAAGGAGCTGACTTTACAATGTACTCTTTAGCAGAATGACAGCAAGTACAAATGTAGCACAACCTTGAGAAAGACTTGTAAACAAAACCAGTGGAACAAAGGCAGGAAAAGACTGGATGAATGAAAGTGACAACCAATGTAAGAACTGTGAGAAATCTGAAACTCAGGCAAGATAGTTAAAATTTAAAGACATTCTGTTTCTACAATTATTACAGAGATTATGTTCAATACTTTTAGTACAGGTATTACATTTGGCTAATCATGGCTAATAATAGCCACATTTAACAAATGCTTTTGAGTTGATTTTTGAAACATCAGTCCAGCAGTAACACAGCGTTTCAAGGCTAAATTACACCAAGTCAGACACCAAGTTCAAGAACAGGGGTGTTAAACAGAAGTTGCCTCCAAAGAGACTGAAGACATTACGCTATTTTTGAGCGCTGCAGAGACAGGACAGTGATGAATGTGTAATAAATAACGTCAAACAAGTGAAACATTTTTGACTTGACTTGGTAAGGACAAAAGAAAGCTAATGATAAAACATTGCTAGACAGACAGAGAGGTTGACAGGAGACTGCCGCTGTAAAGGGTCTGGGCTCAACCGTATACGAGCATTTACATACCAACAACAAGCCTAGACGGCAGACAAACCCACTAACAACAAGGTGAGACAAAGCCAAGACACAGTCTCCCCTCTGCCACCACTGTGGACAGCAATTCCTGAAGCAACCACTGTGACACCAGCATGCACCTATGTGTCAAATAACACGTTTGCCACTATGTTTTAACACTATTTTATTTGACAAGTAGACTTTGTATTCCTTAAGTCAATTCAAGATTCCAAGAGCTGCATTATTCCAAGGAGGAAACTGCTTCTGGTTGTGAACTGGTATGTCTGAATGCGTGTGTGTGTGTGTGTGTGAGCCTAGTATTTTTGGAGCATAGTGAACCCAAAAGAACGTAGAAACCAAGGGGTAATTAAACCAACATTCTTTAAAGCAAGCATGGGGCTAGAGATTTTGTGCTTCTTTGTGTATTTATGTGTGTGAGAGTGTGCATAGTGTGTGTTTGCAAAGACCAACCTCATGTTTAAAGACAAACCACTCAAAAGACAGTAAAGCTATTGAAATGCAAATTAGACGCATGGTTAGCTTTCCACCCAAACCCCCCAGAAATGCTAGGCGAGCCAATAAGTGCCTTTGGAGGGAAGCTATCCAGTGACACACCCCGTTGGCCTACAATGTGTGTCAAATCTACTTTACAGTGACATAATATGGACTTAGTCTGCCTAGGAAACTAAATAATGACAACAGTATTGTGCAGGTGGCTCAATCTGAATAATATTTGTCACTGCACTGCATTGTGTCTCCATTCATTCACAGACTGAAGCAAGAATATTTTTCTATCTTTTGTTTGGCTGCAGGAAGTGGACAGGGCATGGGGCATCTAGCACAAACAACCTAACAATAGAGCCGCACACATGTAGACTTCCAGATGCATCTGGGAATGTTTTAAAAAGTAAAAAAGCCATGAGAGAAGTTTATAAGAATATATCAAGCAGTTCAGTCATAAAAGACAACACTGTGCCTCATCCATCAATAACTTCAGATTTGTGAGTCTGTTTTATTTTTTGTCTTTCCCACTGTCCACCCTAATTCCTAAGCCCTCGCCAGGGAACTACCTCACTTCCTCTTCCTGCTTCCCTCACAGGAAGAGAGCCGAGCTACGCTGCAGTGGCCAGCTATAAGGCCCTACCTTCGTTTGTTCCTGGCCAGATAATAGGCAGAGAGGCAGCCAAGACAAACACAGGCTCCGGTGATTGTGTGTACCTACCTACCATAAAACGTCTTACAGCAAGCACTTAGCACCTAAATATGACAACAAGAAAGGTCAGTCACTGAGCTGAAAAGTGAAGTTCACCACCTCAGTGATGATGACAATTGGTCTACATATGTCTAGTTGGCTGAGGTACAAGAGATTACAAATATGAAGGCAGTTAAGACAAGCACCATGATTTCAAGGCCAACCACAGCACTGAAAATATTACTTGTCCTTCAAACATGGAGAGCTAATTATGCAGTACAGAGTATACAGTGGACCACATGTTACCTCACATGTAGAGCCATTTCTGAAGCAGCACATACTCACATTCCTCTTCAGGTTTAGTTTTCCTTTAGAAGAGCTGCAGTTAGGTGCAGTTAAATGCAGGTTATCTCATACAGATATACACACATTGGTTCACTAGATCCTTATCAGCCTTTTTAACCCTTGCAACTTTTGGCTGCAAGATACTGTACAGAATCATCATTAGTGGCATAAACCTTTAACCTCTTTTGTCATCTTGTTATCATCACTGGTTGTCTGGCTGTCTAGCACTCAGAGAGACATACAAACTAACAAATGGATAGATGATCATACTGCATGAATCTGACCAGATATGACCAGAGTGTCAATTATGAAACAATAACAAGACTAATATAAGCCAAGCTAGAGATCTCATATGGATCATGAAATTCTTATGGAACTTGGTCAAAGCTAAACTGGTGACTGGACAGCTAAAGTAAAGGCAATATTGACTAATATTATCTATCATGTTTTTTCTTAGCTTTGTTTTTCCCTACTCTCACACTAAAACTCTTTCTGCTTATTTCAACTGTGCTCACCACATCTCTCCTTTCCTGTGGCAGGAAATTCTCACAATTGCTGGCCAAAGTCCCCCTCCAGTTCAGGATTCAGTAAGGTCTGGCTTGGCTGAGACTGAATGCTCAACTCCAGTGGGAGTTTGTTAGCAGCTAGAAAACAAAGGATGCCGCTCCCCACCTCAAAGGTTCTGCTACACACTGTACATAGCAAACTGGATGTTCAGTGTAAGAATACTGGGACTAGATATTTAAAGTAGAAAAAGATGAGTTCTTGACTAACATCTATTGTCATTGAGATGGTTTATCTGTTATAACCTGAACCCAGCTGGATATGACTGGTTTTTAGTGCAAAACTACCCAAAAACCAGTCAAAGGATTCTTATCAGCTTCCAGTCTAAAAGGTCATTCTGAAGGAGCTGCAAAGTGGGTCAATACAGGTGATGTGATAAGGACCAGACCAGACTCTGTGGCTCAGCAGTTATCGACAAGCTAAACCAGAAGCCTGAAACAAGCTAGAAACCGCATGTTCATGAACTTGAAAACATGTTTGAGATTGATTCCCAATCTAATGCTTGGTTCAAGTATTTCATGAATGTTGACAATGTCCTTAACAGCTTCAACAACAACTGGAGATAAAACTGTCTTTCATAATACCAGTGTAAAAACATTACAGTACTCTACAGGAATGCAAAACTGACAAATAACACATTTTCTTCATCATGGGTAGAGCGTTTCGTGAATCTGACCGAGACAGCTGGTGTGAACTGAGAAGGCCTGGCTGTTAGCTAAGTGAGATGGTGCCAGGAATATCGCCATCTGGCTAGCCTCAAGCTATGCCCCATTGACACACACACACTCTACAGAATAATAAGGTTACTACCATGGTCCATTTCAGTTATCCACCACCAGCAAACACAGGGACACATGCGTGCATACTCACAGCTGGCCCAGATGGATCGTCACAGTGCTAACCCCAAAGGCCCCTGTGTACCCCGATGACAGATTTATCCTCCTATGGAGCACCAAAGCTGTGGATCAGGTAACCATGCATGTCCAAAGCCTCTGTGAACCTTTCCACCGCGAGAAGACAGCCTACCTGCTACCTCCCCTTGATAGCTACAGAGTCAAGACATACATATGTGTCTCCTCACACATAGAAACTGTGTGCCAGATGGATGAAAATCCTTCAGCCAAAAGCCCACTTCCTGTTTCACAAAGGGTGCAGATGAAGAATATTTCCTTCATCTGCTTCTGTTCTCACAGACACACACACACACACACACACACACACACACAAACTATACCTACTCCTAACTGAAGGAAACAGAGACATACAGTGTGGAACAGGGATCATAAAAAGTGTGACTGGATTGCTCTTTTACTGGATATCTGAGGAGATATTGTGTCTGTATTGTTGTAACACCACCTGTATGATAGTAAAGTGTAACTAATGTTGATTCCCCTTTTAACATGATGGCTGGATGCCTGAGTGTCTTTGAGCACGTTCCTAATGGTTATATGGCTCAACTCACTGTGTTCATATCTACTCCAGGCCCGAGGTAGCTGATAAGGAACCATGCGTTGGAACAAACAGTTAAAACAGTTGAGACAAAGGGCCCACAAATCAAGTAAAGTCTGCCATCACAGGCCTGAAACAGCATTTTATATAGCCACAAAACATCCCCTCAGATTCCTCCATTAGCAAAAGGTCGGCAGTCAGGCAAAAGGCACAGGCAGTTAAACAAACTGGAGACAATGAGCTTGTTGGGGTCTCGCAGACTGGTACTTCTGATTATCTTCAAAGACACTAAATGCGACTTAAGGCGAACAGGTGAGCCAATTAAAATCTAATTTAAATAAAGTGAATGCAGCGACAGTCTGCTAGAAGATTCCAGGGACAGTGTGCGTAAAGGAGAATGTTACCAAGATTGTTTCCACCAGTTAAAAAAACATTTCCACGGGAGACGTTACTGGCAAACACTACATAAGGATATTCAGTGAGCTCTGAGCAGCAGTGGGGACATTTGGAGACGCGGAGATTTATCCGCGAAGTAGTGAGATTTCTTATCTGACATCCCGCAGCGCTGCGCCTCAAACAAGCCCTGAAGTTTGCTTGTCTTAAAGATAAAATTCTAGTCAAAGTTAATGTCTTAAATGCTAAAAGAAATTAAAATACCGCACTGCTGAATACAAGTTGTTCCTACTGCTGAGTTATGTATTTGATAGACAGGAAACCGTTTACACGTCTCAACATATAGTGTAACTTTAAAGTCAATACCATCATAAAGTGACATTTTCGAAACACTTAATTTAAAGATTATAAAAAGGACTTACGTGTTAATATCATTTTTAATGTCTCAGCATAAAACCAAGTTCCCGGCTGCGCCCCAGCGGGTTACTACTGTCCGGTCAGATCTACTCCACCGTTAAAACGAAGCCCGCATGATAAATCCAGAGTGAACTCAAACTATAGAGTCAGATCCACATGTCCTCTGGTCATTGCACAAGACAGTAAATCCATGGTTATAGTCTGAGTTCAGGTACACGAACACAATTCCACAATATTCAAATCCTTCCAACCCGGTGAGTCCTTGAATGAAGCGGTCACCAGTAGGAATGTGAATGGGAGTAGTGTGATTCAAGCTTTAGGAATGGGCAGATCTGCTGTGGCTCCACCCCTACGCACTCCGCTGCTCCACCTGATGAGGAGCCAGAGACACGCAGGTCCGGTGTGGATGTGTGTCAGAACGCGCTGATCGTTAACACAAAGCTGCCACTTTAATTTCTGTTCCACACTGGAACTGGTCATTTGTGTTTTCTGTTTCTTGCTTTCTTTCCCTTTTATTTTTCATTTTCTACTATTTTCACTTGCCCCATCATGTTTTAGACATATTGCCCATATAAAAATCGAAAGTGATCATCTGGCTCCCCGGGGCTCCCCTCTATTCATTTCATCCCCTGCCTTGTCGGAGCCCCTAAACGCCTCCCCTAACAGGCAGTAATTGCCTCGGAGGTCGGTGCCCAGTTTGCATATCACTGGAAAATAGTGGAGACAACTGTGAGACGCTCTTTTGTGACGCGACGTTAGTCTGAAAAGCGCAAGTGGCGCAGTGAAAGAAAACTATTGCGGACATGGTGAACGCTGCTGCTCGCGGCGCCCCGCGCTCTCTGGTCGACTGTTCAACATCAAGTCCTGAATCCTGAGCGCAGGGCAGAGTTAGCAATCCAAACACACGATGATGTAAACACTTTGATCATCCAGTTTTTGTAATTACTTTAAACAACAGGTATAATGTAACAATTGTGTTGTGAATATCTGGGATTTACATACATATTTAGAAAAATGACTGCAATCTTTAAAGTTGCTGTGCTCACATATTAAAAATAATCGTTTGTGATTTGATTCACATTTGTCCATGCTGGATTGGAACCACGGTAATGTCATGTAATGGAAATGTATAATGAGGGGGTAGGGATGGCAGGGTATCACTCATTACTCATTTATAATTGGTCTATTTCAATTGAGTTTTCCAGTTTTCTGCTCTTTTCCTCAGTTTATGGGACTTTATAAATAGTTTCCAAGAACTGCTCCAACATTAATGTTTGGCATTAGCTTTCAGTTTGGCATCTGTTTTATTACCATGGTAACACACAGGCACTGAGGTGGTGCAAAAAGGGAAAGCCAGACAAGTCACCATGTGGCAGGGAAACACGAGTAATCCAAAGCTTGGACAGAGAGGGGGAAAGGATGATGCAGAACATTCTGATTAACTCTGCCGTCTGTTGCTGGCTGCCATACCAGTCCCAGCTGACAGAGGAGTCACAAGTGATTCACTGAAAAAAGATCCTGCCAGCTTTTAAAGTGAGCAAAATCCTGAGGCATTCATATGATGGACTTGGAACCACTTAAACTTGCATCATGCTGGTACTTTGTGACTTTTTCCAAATATATGAGCGTTGCTTATGAGCACAATTTTCAACTGATGACATGTTTCAGAAAACTACAGTGTGTTGGGGTCTCAGAGACTACAAAGAGAAGTTTCCCTCTATATCTGTAATTGGTGTTTACGGTACTATTACACAGCAGTGCCCAATCTAAATCCCAAGTAAGTCTACTCGGATTTCTGTAATTGAAGTTACATAACAAGTTGTTCATAAGCGTTTTAATAGGGAATTAAACATCTCAGACACAAGGAAGTAAGTCATAGTGTCAGTGTTTCACATTTCACATTTTTTTAACATTTGTTCATGTTTACACACAATATGCCACATAAAGCATGTGGTACCTGCTGATTCGGTGTAGTAACATTTCTTTGTGGTCACCTCTTTATTTTGCCTAGTGTGTATTTGAAGGAAAATTTGTTTGTCTTTGACAGTTACTATCATTTGTCACTGGGGTCTGTGGGAACCCAAACAGAAGTAAAGCCAACGTCTACAAAACTCAAAGATTAACACAAGCAGACTTTTAATACTTGCAATATAAAAGTAGCTATAAAGGTTTCCCAATGTTTCTAATTTAGATCAGGAAATATTTGATCAATGAGAAATTCAGCAATAACCATATGTAACAGTATAAGTGTATAACAAACTGATATTTGACAGTTTTTGAGACTTAGTGCTAACTCCCTTCACTCTTCCTAATGTACATCCATGTAAAACGCTATATCAACAGATGAGGAAATAGAAAAATATCAAATGATTTCAATGCAAAATGTGACTTCATGTACTTATATAATTCAGGAAATGTTCTTGTTAATTTTTCTATCCTTAATCTGCAACCTGAAGACAGGGAGAAGATAATTAGGCACTGTAAGTGTGTGTGTGTGTGTGTGTGTGTGTGTGTGTGTGTGTGTGTGTGTGTGTGTGTGTGTGTGTGTCTCTCTCTCTCTCTCTCTCTCTCTCTCTCT
>OMLM01009028.1:60926-75392 GCA_900302695.1 Helostoma temminkii | reverse complement strand
TTGCCATTCATTAAGTTTTGAATGAAAGCAATTTGAGAAAGGGACACACACACAAACACACACACACACACACACACACACACACATACACACACACACACACACACACACACACACAGTAAGTAAAATAAAAATAATAAATGAAGATGCATGACCACCTCAAACAAAATTAAACAAACCATCATTTTCAAAATGTTCCCAAAATGCTAGCTCAAAAAGGACTTGAATTAATTTGATCTTATCATGAGGTTCCAGATAAAAGCAAATATTTTAAGGTTGTCTATGTATTAAGTAAGATAATCTTAAACTATTCCCTTAAGTTAGGCTGAGTTATTAAGTTAGGTAACCTTAAAATGTTTGCTTTCAAATGACATGATTCAATTTTGTGCAACCTGCTGCTGTGATAAAATTAACTGAAGCCAAGGTTTAGTTTTTTGAGTCTGGGCCTGCTGACTTGTTTAAAAAATCTGCGAATGAAAAAAATACTGGGGCCTTTTAGCATTTAGCCCAATAAATGCTGGATACACAATATGTTCGCTGACCCTGACTTCAACCGCACACACACTAAAGACATTAACTTGTCAAAGTATCACTTAGCCAACATGCTAATGCTAGGCGCTCCAGTGCTTGTATTATTACCAGCTGTAAGGAGTTAAAATGGAGATTGGCCTGGACACAGAGGGTGACAACATTCATCCAGTGGCTTTGTGTTCATCCACTGAGGTTGGCAAAGGAGTTAAGATCCCTGAGGCCACAAGGTCAAAGGTCAACAGCAACACCTCTTTTTCAGAAGGAGAATGGGATACTAAGTGATCGGTCGTTCTAAAGGGAAATTATGTCAAATTATAAGAGATGAGCAGAGAACAGGACACAAAGTTGATCAGTTATATCAGGACATTTAAAATACAGTATGAAATAAAAACTTTAGTGGGTCTAAAAAGTTACAGAAACAGATTGTTTCTTTACTGGAGACAGTACTAAACTCAATCTCATTTGGAGCTATTCCAGAACACAACTCGTGATGGATCACAGTGTTGCCTTTATACAAACCTCTGTTTTGAGATTCTTAGAAAAGGCTTTTAGAAGTAATGCATGAACCCAAAGGCATTCGTAACTCCTTCGTCAGAAGCTTGCCAGAACAGTTAAGGCATTTTTCTTGGTGCAGTTCAGTGCCAGACTTCTAACCAAATTCCTGTTCAGAGGCAATGACAAATTCTCACAATCAGTTAACTATGTTGTCTAACTGCAAGTGAGGGTTTTGTCATGTCATAGTCATAAAATTAACAACATTCTCTATCAGATCAAACAAACTGCCTGGAGGACAGTGTAAGGGTGTAAGGGTACACTTTTTAAATGGTCCTAGCCATGTCTGATATACAGTCTCAACTTTCTTCAAGACTTTCTTTAAGTCTTTCCTAACATAGTGACAAATGCAGAGTGAAAAGTATGAGATGGAAAATGGGAAATGTCCTAACGACGAACCACAGCAGCTGTGTATCTCCTCATAAATAAAAATACTAGTTTCTGAAATGGAAAACATAGGTACTCAAGAAGCAGATCACTCATGAGATGGTTATATTATTTTAACCAAGCTTCCTTGAATGCCATTGTGCATTCTGAAAAAACATCAATTCCCTTCTTAACTTCTTAGTGCATCCACTCTCGTCAGTTTCATTTCAATGTGTATATAGTGTGTCCAAAAGGCCGGGCCCTTAACCCAGCCTAACTCTAACCTAACCCCAGTCCTTTATTTTCTTTGAGACTGCTAAATATTAAGATTTGTAACACTGAGTATTTGTAGCCATATCACCGTAATGTTGAAAAGTGTCAGTGTATCTGAGAAGTCTAGGACATCATTCTGTCTGTCTGAGGTTTAATTTAAGTGATGACTGAAATCAAAACGTTAAATGTGTGCATCAGGTGGGCTATTAATTATTATTGTTATTTATTTATGTTTTGTTAAATAGAGGTTAAAATAAATATATGAATAGATTGCATTGTTCTGTCAATATACAAGTTACTTCTTTTTTTGCACACTAGTTCCTGGGTATTTTGAAATTTAAGGTTGTTATCCCCTGGCCACTGGGCAAATATACACAGAGGGACATGTGTCTGTGTTTACGAAATCACTTGGCACTTGAAAATTAGATTTTTGATTTGTTTTTTACTTACTCTTACATCTGGGACCTATCCTCACGACATGAAACACGCATTCAAATCTCTTTGTTCTTTGCTTATTGGGCAAAACTTTAATTCTATTTTCTGATTGGTCATTCCCAATTAACTCTCTGTGTCTTTTCAATAACAGTCCATTGTGACTCATTGCTCAAAAACTGGAAGAGAATTTCTTTAATCAATGGTATTTGAAAGGTGGAAAATACCTGCAAGACTAAATGGATTAACTGAAAATCTCCTGTGGACAGACCAAGTAAATTAAAGATGGCTAACCCACTGAGACCTGCTGGAACCAGAAAAAGCAGCAGACACAGAGGAAATGAAGGCCCACTGGTGAGTAAACAAACAACATACCACAAGATCATGAGGCACCCCAAGAGGCAGTTAAGTCACCAGAGATGAGACTATTTTAATGGGGCACTAAAACATGTTCTAAGTACCCATCTGGAATAGATTCATCAGGAATGTGTCTGTTTTACAACTAACGACCAGTGACGAGTCATCACGCCATCAATGTCCCCTCGATTCACGTCACTTGTTAGAGACTGCGTCACTAAAAAAACACATCCTGTTAGGTTTGTCATCCTACGTATGTACACTATAAACATCCACCAAGTACAAATATTATGCAATCAATGTTATGTTGTCTGCCTCTTCCTTCATATGTCACAGGTGAAGGCTGCTTCTGCGCTGATGTACCCAAACCTCCTTCATGTGCACACAGATGACAACATACGCTGGCTTTTACGTACTTTAAGTGAATTCATTTCTCAACAGTTGCAATGGTTCCGAGAACCTGGTAGACATGACTGCACACCATTTACTGCACACATTTTATCAGAACTCAAAAGCATTTACCCAGGGTCCTTTACTGCCTTTTGCAGCCTTCAGTGCAATATGCATTGTTTTAGGAGAGGCCAAGCAATCATCAAACCACAGTCACACGCCAAATCATAATTTTATTTTCACCACAGTGTGAATAATGAAATTCCTGTTTATATTAGACTGACACAATTATGTTTATATATCTTTTTGTTGAGTGAAAGCTATCTTTGTTTGTAGACAGTACGCAATACCTCTACATGTCATCTAATTCAACCTCGACACATTTTCTCTCACTCGTCATCTGCTGTCTCACTCCCCAGCTGTCTTATTGACAATACATGACTACCTAATAGAACCACTTCAAATAGTGACTCACGCTAATAAAGAAAGCTCTGTCTCTGCCAACAAAGCAGTACAGCTCACAACAGCACTTAGAGTATTTCTGCTGATGGGAGGAGGAAAGGTGTAGGAGTGAATCGACCTGAGAGTCTGTAGTACGAAATCAGACATTCTCAAGTGCAGAGGAAGGAGCACATTCCACAATGTATGCAAATATTTGTGCACACAACTGTGGAAATCCGAAGTTTTGCCTAATCAGAAAGTTCTGTGAGTGCTGGCTCTGCACAGATCTGGGCCCCATCACCACACAATGTCAATGGACACTTGAAAAAGCAAGCTCATTCTTCCAGCTTACTTCTAATTTGATTCACAGTCCGTGAAGAAGTCGACTGTTGACTGAGTTTTTGTCCTGAACAATCACATCACCTTCCAGCTGCAGGAGTGAAGCAGGGGCAGTAAAAGGGACAATGAGAAGTCAAGAGCAGACGTCAAGTGGGCTACTTTAGATCTGGCTGAAAAGCACTAGACAACCCACTTCAGTGATGAATAGACAAAAGAGAAACAGAAATCACAGAATAAGTTAAATTAAGATTCTTCTCATGAAATACCAAACTGGAGCAACATGCTATTTTTTTTCTCACTTTCACTGGTCTTAGCAATTGCAACAAACAACAAAGAAGGTTGTCGACATGGTGTTAATGTTGCTCCAGATTTTCTTCTTGCATCAAACATCTGTTCATCATTCAGAGTTCTACTAAATCTGAAATTGCTGGCTCAATAGAACAGAGAGGGGTCTTATAATGAGACGTAAAAAGATGCATTGAGTGAGTTCATGAGTTATAAAGAGGAAGTGAAAAAAAGACTGAAGGAGAAAGTAAACAAGTTTGGCGTGAGCTTGCTGGAGTCACTGGGTTTAGCAAAACATTCCAGAGTCTTTGAAACAAGCAGCCTTGTGAGTGCACAGGGGCAGAAACAAGGGGGCTTTAAATTACTGAACAGGAACAGTGCTGAAGGACTCTAATTCAATCATAAATATCTCAAGAGTGCTCACCCTCGCACACCAGCATGTCAAGCTAAGTGACTACCAGTTACCCCTATAAAAGCAGGATAATGATTCAGAATAACCTGAGAGAGGTTCACTGGCAGGACTGAACTCATACAGACCTTACCGTGGCGTTTATATTAAATTATACAAACACAAAAATAATGATGTGATAATTTATTGCACTGAAGAAACATGAACATCCTGGAAAAACTATATGTAACATATGCTTTCATTTATTGAAGCCATTAATACATTTTCCCACATAAATCATATGCTGGCTGACCTAAATAGAAGTCTCACAAACTGTGAAACAATAGCTGTTTTTTTTGGCCTTTTTACATGGTTCACAATGAAACTAAATACAGCATGTCAAGCTGAAGAACAATTTTATTTAAAAATAAAAAAGTATCAAAAATTTTCCTTGACAAAAACACTGCCAAAAGCAAATGCCTAAAATATTGATTATGAAATCTTTCATGCAATGACCCTAAAGGGCTTGTAGTTTGGCCATTTTTGACTTGTTTTTATATAGAGTGCATTTTAATAATAGTTGTTTACGTTTCTTAAAGACCATCTTTCTTAGCAGCTCAGATCATTGTGCGTGTAATCTATAAAGCTGGAGGTGTACGCAGCTTAACTGATGTTTATGGTTACACTTGTTTAAAACCTTTTCAAAATTGTAGTTAGTGTTTAAAGCTCACGCAAGTGTCCTGTTTTGCTTTTTCACCAGCTGCTATGTAAACTCTGAGCACATAAGTTATGTAAGTATGCAATCAGTATATCATATCAACAGTTTTTGGCAGTTATTGTAGAGATATAAAGATCTATACCACACACACCACAAGAAAGGCTTAAATTAAAAGAAAAGGCAAATTACAAGGGTGTGCAATATTTTCACCACATAACTAACAAACAAACAAGCGGGCTTAAGTGATAAACACTGTGTGAGGATCAACTCTGCCAATGTTCTATGCCAAGTGTCATAAGTGAAGCTTTTTGATACAACAGTTCTACGTTAATTTTGCAGAACCTTTGAATATACAGACCCAGCAAACAACTGACAATGAGGCAGGGAGAGAAACAGTATGTCCCTGGCACACGTCCCATAGTCATGTCTAGTCGAGCTTGACTGTAATGTTATAGTGCACCAGGATGCATGCTAACACAGTAACAGTCTGTGCATGCTTTTAGGTATGCCCTAAATTACTCACACACTAACACACCCACATACACAAACACATACACTTTTTATGACTCTCTCAGTATTCAAGTGTGGCACGCTCTACTCAGGAGACACATGGACTTCAAACAGGCACAAACAGAGATGACAGGAAACCCTGTTCTTGGCCTACTTTTTCTCATCCTCCTGACTAGGATGGAATGCAAGCATAAAAGCAGACAGAGGAGCAGTTCATTCTGCATTATTAAAAAGGTGCTATTAATAGTCACACAAATTGACTAGCTTGACCTCAATATGAAGGCACAGTGAGATATGATGTGCCAATTGTGAATTAGTTCCTAGAAGCACCATCACGAGCTGTTTTACAGAATGAGGAACTTAAGGAACTCATATTGAGCCACCAGAAATATCACAAGATAAAACATCATAAGCTTATCTGTTGTGAAAATGAAAGACAAGTCAAGTGTTGTGGTCTCAAGCCATTTTGACATAAACATATAGAGGATATAGAGGGAAAATATCTCTTTATAAGGAACAGAAATATGCTGTGATAATTTAAAGATCTAGCAAGGCTTGAAGCACGTTTATAGAAAAACCACAGACACTTTAATTGCTGAGGTCATAAATGTATGTGCCACAACCAAACAACTAGCTGGGGATAATGGGTCAACAGCACAGCAGCCATGAGTGTTAAATGATGGGTGATCTGTTATCAATCCTGCAGTTGATAGACTCCTCCTTTTGTAAAAGATATATTTATTATTAGTGTTTATCTGCAGTTAATTTTCCTGTTTTAAAGCTTAATCACTGAATCACTAAAAGTATCTTGTTGAAGCTAATTTGTTACATGGCAGCCTGCTGCGTTTTCATTGAAAGAGATCTCTGCTGATGTCACACTGTTGTGTCCTTTCTAACTTCCTCTTTGGGCATCCACAAGGCGTGAAATGGCCCTGCTGGGTCCATGTAGAGTCTTGTAGGGCCACAATAGATCCAGGACATTTATGTGGTTTAACAGTAGGCAAGCCCTGGGTAGACCGGAACATGTCTATAGACCTCCCACTGGTCCACCCTTAAGTCAGAAACAAAGGCCTTGTTGCCACTTAACAATAACACATTCATGAACAAATAAGACCAAAAATACAAGCTTATGCTGGAAGCAAGGTCTTGCAAATATACTGTTTCACGCACACACAGAGGCAACAACACTGTATTTGTTGTACTTATTTGTGTTAAGGTAAGGGGGTGTTTTATGACCTTAATACTGTAAATCTCTCAGCTGCAGTACAGTTTTGATTGTGATGTCTTAAGCAGTTGTTGAAAACCTACACCAAACCAGTCTATTAACATAAATACCTTGGCAGCACACTAAGTTATATGGATAGGGGCCGTATGGTACAAATCAATTTGGTCTAGTTGGCTACATGCTCTTTTTTGATAATGTAGATTTGGTAGCGCAAAGAAATTTGGTTTCACTTTGGCATCAAATTTTGGCTCTCTAATGCTACAAAACAAGAATTCTGTGCTGCTTCTTAGCTTTAGTTGGTAAAGGAAACATTAAACCTCTATAAAGTCACACAAACTTCGTTAATTAAAGCTGGTTTTCACTTTTTACTGACCACATTTAAACTGGGGATACAATGTAGTAATACTGTGGTAATACTATGTGGTAATACTACAAAAAAACTGAATTCACATAAAGATCCATTTTATTGTTAAATGAACTACCAGGTATTATAGTATGCTAAGTATATTTTCAAAATAAAGGAAAACTAAGTGGAAAGCTACCAAAAAATCATAGATAGAAAACTGCCTTTAAAAGGTGTGAAAAATGCTGATTTAGTTTAGTGCTTGAGCAAAGGTTCACAATAATACAGCCAAAACTCTTACTTTGCTAAAGGACAAAACTCGTTTAGCTTGAGTTGGTGTAATATTTCATAAATGCAGCAACTTTAAGTATGTTCACACTCATTTGATAGTGCACTTGAAACCGTATAAGTTAAGAGTTTTATGCAATATGTTGGCATTTGCTAAAATGTTTTAAGCCACGGAGAAATAATCCTAATAGGCCTATTACCTCCTTTCACATGACTTTGTCAAATGTCTTGATTGACAAATCGATGATGTAATATTACAAAGCAAAAGGTGATTGGTCCAAAAAGAGCAGAAATAGCCTTTACCATGATACAATCTGCAATTACTGAACATCACACCCTTTATTAAGAATCAGACACTAAACAGTTAACAAAACAAAAAGTGTTATTTTATATGCAGGTAACATAAAATGTGTGACACAATATTGATGAGATACATATCTGGCAGATAGGAGAAAAAGAGAAAACAATAAATACTATTAAAACTTCCAATTACTTTAGACTTTCATGCTTGATTGATTGAACATATGTGATATACTGCATTTTATACTGCTATAACTAGTTATATTGCATTTTATACTTTTATACCTGATAGCTATAACTAAAATAACAGCTAACAGTCTACAGCTGAGTTTAAACACACTGTTCTCACATATGTATGACAGTAAACTTTACAATCCAATCTGAGCATTTAACCAAATGACTAAAGGAAACATTTCTCAAACTGATTCTGCCGTCGCTCTGTTTCTCTTGTACTATCTGTCCTGGTTTCAGATGCCGTTTGACCTCTCTAAACCTTATCAAAATCACTTAAAGCAAAGCAGAAGGCGAGCTACTCATTCCAGGCTCTGTTCTTTCATTTGGCATCATTGCTGAGTAGAGCTGCACAATTTGGAGAAAAAGTCATATTGGAATTGCTGTGTACAATATTGTGATTGCGATATAATAAACGGTTTAATGACACTGACCTGGTTTCAAGGAAAAAACACACATTAATGATATGATGATCTAATACAATATGAATCATCATCTATGAAATGAATCCAAACGTTGGGATTAACTCATGCTACTAAACACTGCATATGTATGTAAATAAAATAAAAACCTAAATAGATTCATTATTTAGAACTTTAACTTCACTTCAAGAAAATCAAAGGCAAAGACATTTACAGGACAAACAGCTGGGATAAAATATAGGTATTTTCAGCTCCAGGTTCATTCTGGCTGCAGAAGTATTGCTGAGTAAAAATGCAGATATTATACACATACACCTACAAATAAAAGAAATGGCAGTACTCCTCTTTTTTCAAGGCAAAGTATTGAATCTAGCAGCATTAGATGAATCATAGTTTCCATAGGCTTTGCCCTTTAGCAAGAGAAAAGCTTTTTCTATGCAAAACTGAAATGCTAAAAACTGTTAATCACGAGCTGAAGAAAACAATGGATGTTTGCCTCTAGTCTAGTGTTACTGTGTTGTTCGAATTTCATTAATTAATCAATTAATTCACCACCACCTTTATTTTGAAAAGCGGGGATTAATAAACATGCATGGCATATAAAGACAAAGGGCAAAACAAATCAAGTACAGATTAAAAGTATATGGAATAAGTACAAATTCATTATTATTATTATGATGATTATAAATTATTCAAAAGGAAGCAGGAAATTTCCACACTGAAAAGCTTTCTATGTGAGTTTCATCAGAGATTAATGGACAGTAAAGTGAAAATTGTGTGGTTGAAAGGCAGAAAGACATACTGTACGTGTACACTCGCATGTTGGTGATGTTTTAATTGCACATGCTAAAAAGACTCAGCTTACTTCTCCAAGAAAGAAGCAACTGAAAAAACAGAGAAAGTGGCATATCAGGAGAGCTGTGATTAGATCCTGTCATAATTCTTTGACCCATTTTTTTCCACACTTTCTCTTTCATGTGGGACAGTGAGCTATGTGGCAACAGTCTGAGACATCCTGGACAGTGTTTGCTGGTGGATATTTATCACCTGGTGCTTTCTACTTCAATAGAGAGGTTAGGCCACAGGGCACTGACCTTTGGTTTCAGAGGGAAATTTTCAAACACAATGCAGCCAAACTTGTGTCAATCATAACTCCAAGGATCATCACACCTCTTTTAAAAACACTTTGAGGTGGCCTGAACCTTCAGACGATATCAGCCAGCTATGGCCAACATTTCTCAAGAGCAGCTCTGTATATCCATTTTCTTTTTGCTGCTGACACCAGCAGATAGAGGACTATCTCTATTATTTAAAAAGCTGCTCAAGAAACTCATCAGTTATACATAGGTCAAACCAGTACTGTATCAGCTGATGTAAAAGCAAAAGGGAGAGTGTCAACACTGCTATCTCAGTTTTAGACAGAGAAATGCATCCAAGAATGTGCAGATCCAACTCCAGAAATAGATCTGCTGTCACATTAAGCACAAGAAAAATTAACAATGACTCTAACCTGACAATGATCATCTCAAGAAATGGGCCAAGACACAGCCAAACCATTCAATACCTGTTTCACTGAGCTGCAGCGTTCTCACACATCCATTAAATGCTCTGTATTGATCTGTCACAGACACTGTTCACTTTTCAAAAGCCTGGCAGCATATCCTGCGTTCTCTTTAAGACAGTGACAATGCAGTTTTCCTATCCCTCTGTGCATCTTGAATCTACAACCTGATACGCTTAAGTAAATTAGCACTGTATGTTCTGAAACAAAACACAGACATGTATACACAGTCACATACATAAAACAGGCAAACAAAACTTGTACAGACACCTATACACACAGCTGATATGTGAGTCACTGCCTTAGGCACTCACCTGCCAGTCGACTCTCTCGAGCAGTCTTGCTGAGCATTTCTATGGCTTTGGATGTAGAGGACCTCATGTGGTCACTGAAGGACCTCTGCAGTAGCAGTAGCCTCATGGAGCGAGACATGTCGATTTGCATCCACCCAATCTTAGCTACGTCAGACTTCTACCTTGTCCCCACACCTGCTACTGCTCTTGCTCAGATCAGTTATTGTAGTTTTGTCCTTTCCCACCGCTCCTACCTCTGTGCCTTGAATGACATGTATGCTCAAGGATTCCATATTAATCTGACAAGTTTCTGCATCTGTCTGGCTCTGTGATATCCTCTGTACTGGACTGGTTCCTGTCTTCTTTTCTTTCTCACTGTGTTCAGCTCCTGTCTGGGCTGTACACTCCCATCTGCTGCAGCAAGCATAAGTGCAGTAACTGCTGGGACACATCCAGCCAGTGCTGCAATGCTCATATTCTATTCTGCTAGTGCGTGTGTGTGTGTGTGTGTGTGTGTGTACATTTTCTGACACAAGCTGTAAAGTCCTTGGTGAATTTGTGAGTGCTTCAGAGTCATGACTAGCATCTCTGCCTTCTTGAGTCCTCCTTTTTTTGCCTCTCTTCTCTGTCGCTTTCCTCCTCTCACCCACTCTGTTAACACCAGCCCTACCCTGTCTAGACACAGATAGCATCAGTGCCAGTTATATAATTCTGCCTTCTTGTTATGAAGTTCCACCTGTCCTTGTTCACTAGCAGCGAAATACGTCACAGAACCAAAATAAAAATACCGGAAGTGAGATGGTGGAGTCCAAGAAAATGTTTTAAATGACTCAGATAAAGCTGCAGGACAATGAGATGGTTCTCATAAATGGTTTCTAGTGAGGAATTTCCCCTTAGTACACAAAGATGTAAAAATAAAATATGGATTTATAACTGTCCTCTCACCCCTCAAGTACCACCTCTGTTATTTCCCATAGCCACTAATCACTCTCCATATTATAAATGTATTATGGTAGAAACAGAACATGAAGTACACACATTCAAAGACACACAGATACAAACACACAAAAATGCCATTAGTTAGAGAGAAATGAAAAAGTGAGCATGTATAGTAATCCTTATGTAGCAAAACTTAAGCTGTTGACAAGGACAAAAACAGCACAATGGAATCCATTACTAAAACCTCTGCAGAGCTGATTGCATTATGCAGATTTAGCTTTTATTAAGCAAGAACAAATTTCTGAGTAGAAGCTTAGTCACTGAATGCTTATTTGATGCAAAAGGTAGTTTTATCACTTTCAAACAAATAAGTATTTATATTTTAAAAAAGGCATCATATGAAATAGTGGGCGTTCTCCCCGTGTTTGCGTGGGTTCTCTTCGGGCACTCCGGCTTCCTCCCACAGTCCAAAGACATGCTTAGGTTAACTGGGTATCTAAATTGCCCGTAGGTGTGAGTGAGAGTGTGAATGGTTCTTCGTCTATATGTGGCCCTGCGATAGACTGGCGACCTGTCCAGGGTGTACCCCGCCTCTCGCCTGTAAGCTGGCTGGGATAGGCTCCCATGACCCCTGCGGGGACTAAGCGCTATAGAAGAACCATTCCTTACTAAAACTTACATTGAGAAAAACAGTCAATTGTGCTGAATACTCCAACAAGTAAAGGTAATGTACCCAGCACTGGCTTACTGCAGTGTGGTCAAAACACTGTGCTCATTGTAGACAATTGACTTTATGGTCTTGAGAAGTTTGCTAAGACTGATAAGGCTGGATTCCCACATCTTTTCTTTTTCATGACCCTTTAGTCATTACTTCTGCAATTGTGGGATGACCTTTTTAACAACGTTGTAAATGAGGATTTGGGTGATATACAGAAAAGCAAATATCCTATAAAAGTAACACATATTGTCTCTCACACACCTGTTTGACTTATAAGACATCTGAATCTAATTATCGTTTTCATGCATTTGTGTGACTGTGTGTATACTCAGGTTCATACAAATGCAAACCATCTGGGTCATTTGTATCACAACAACATATCAGTGTACTTTCCCTCTCTGTGTCTCTGCTATACCTGTGATAAGGGGGCAATACACAGACTGTAACCTGGATATGACAGAAAATGCCCTGAAGGGGGTAGGAGAGGGGGCTGGACAGAAGAAAACAATAGAGTCCTCATACCTCAGGAAGGAAAGTCTTGTAAAATGCCCTCTATGTCAAACAAGAGTGCAGCGTGCCAGTAATGTGTACCTACATCTACATCTAATTTCACAGTAGAGGGAGGAGAGAGTTACCTGCCACGTACTGACCCAGAAATTGAGACAGTGGAGGTGAAACATTAGGGCTGGGATATTTCTGGAAAGACTTCAAACAGCGTATATAAACAATATGTGAGAGTCTATCATCAAACAACTGAAAAACAATGCACTATACTCTATTCTTTACAGCACGGCCAAAAACGTGTCGGTATGTTGAAGCATGTATGTTTGGGTGTGCCCAAGTGTGACTATAATTGTGTGTGAGTCCTTTAGATGTGACCATTTACTTGAAGTCTTACTCTGCTGTCATTTATACACTGCCTCAGCCATACCTTGTGCCCCACTATCGTACTACTCCTTCTGACAATCTGATATCTACAAACCTTGTTTGTGTTACTGCACCAGTTAATCCTGCGGATAAAAGTTACAGAGATATCAGGCAACCAGACGTCTTAAAATATCAAAACACTGTATAGTATATCCAAATGTCTACATCTAAGGCTCCTGTATGCCATAGAAATCTCTCTCTGACATCCAGATGAGGGGAATAAACCAGCAAGGGAGTGACAAGAGCATGCTGAGCCAGGACTCATCCATTATCCTGGGGACAGATTGGGCATCTCACCGCTGAAAGATTTACAGTCTCTTGGTTATAGAAGGTCAAGGACCAGTTTCTAGCCAGTTACTCCTCATCCATCCATAAAAAGTAAAACCTCACCAAGCATGCTTAGTTATGAAACACATACCAGTCAAATTATACTGAAGAATGAATAAAGACACAAGCACTTTAGGGAATCTTTCATCTGTATAGAAGAGACTTTTGTTGTTATAACTCTAGGTGGTGAGCAAGCTGACGTCCTGTTGTAAATTCCCCTTCATGCAGTGGTTTCCTGTTCACAGACAGTGAGCAATGGCACATGAATATCATAGATACAAAACAGCCTAGAGATATGTCTTTTCCATCTAAATTGCATATTTCCTAATTAAGCCCGATTATATCTAAGCCCTTAACCATTCTCATAACAAATTCCAAATTATCAAATGTCTTCATATATTAAATCAAACATTTGTCAATTTTTTGTAAAGTGATTCACCGCTGAAGTTGAAGGCTGAGATATATATGGAATGATTTCCAGTATGTTAAAATACAGTACCAGTCTCCACACAGGAAGTGAAAGAGAAAGACAATGTCAAACAGAACGAGACAGGAGGAGCTCATTGGCAGGGCGCCTGCCGTGGACTGACGGATAGGCCAGGAATGTGACCATACACAAACACAGTGACTCCTGCACTGTGTGTGGAGGCACGGCAACAAATGTGGGATAAACCAGACTCAATCAAGAGCAAGGAACGCACAACACAAAAACAAACAATCAGTCATGAACTATTATTGACTTGACTCCAAGCTAAGGAAGCATCATCACATATCAGTTTAAATGAATGTATGTAGCCACAGGGTATAAACAAGAAGGAAGTGGCACAGATCAACTGCACTCAGTGCAGTTAAACAAATATAATACTTGATACATTGATTTTTATCATTACATTAAAGCTTCAGCACCCAGCCCCTAACATTAGGAGTTTGTAGTTCTAGACCAGCAAAGAGTTGATGCCACTCTTTTCTTGGCTGAGAGCTGGTTCTTTGTCAGAATGTGAAGAAGTGGTTTAAAATGAAGCCCTGATTCAGAATCAGCCCTTGAACTGGTTTGGTAGAAAAGAAGTTCAAACACCAGATCTGTAGAGAAGCTCTGACTCTGACTTTCCTTGTTTAACCCAATAATGAAGCCTTGTTGAATGACAAGTATCTCAAAACAAGTTGCATCGCTAATATATGTTGTATATCATGTAGTATTTTTAATTAAATAAATAATTCACCATTTCACAAAATACAGTTTTAACCAAAAATCAGACAACTGATCAGATTTGTGCCACCTAATCTCTAATGTCCACACTTTGGCTCTGTGC
>OMLM01009028.1:38089-60906 GCA_900302695.1 Helostoma temminkii | reverse complement strand
ACTTTGGCTCTGTGCAAAATAAAAATGTCTACAATCAAAATCAATCAAATTTGACATTTGTTTAATAACCAGACAAGATATAAAATATTAATTAGTAAAATTAAGAGGTGATTTTTTTGACAGATCAACTGTTTTCAACTAAACTACTGAGGCTGTGTAACATATGAGAGTGGTCTTCTCATCTAATTCTCAGCAAGAAAGAAAATAGGAATATTAGCAAAATGCTGAATAGCTTCTTTAAATGGTTTAAGCATAAATTTCTAAATGAGAATTAAATAAATATTTCATCTCGTGATGATGTTGTGTTTCAGAAACATGCACCAATAGAGGGGAAGTTTAAGTGTCTAACAATATGATGATTAATAATAGGATTCCCAGAGGTCATCCCTTAAGTCTGGGGTAATTTTGTGAATCAGAATAAAAAAACATCTGTATTTAAAATGTGCTTTAAATGCCAGCAACGTGAATTTCCAAAGAAGGGAGGAAAGTGAAAACAGCGGAAACATGAAGAGTAAAACAAAAGGCAGAGCCAGACAGACAGAAATGATGAGACAAGTTATTCACCAAAGATTTCGACTTGTTCGGGAGGGGTTAGGGAGGCACTCCCATACAGGGCCCCTCTGAGGGTGCTAAACCACTTCCTCTTTCCTCAGTTTTTCTTTCCTCCACCTACAACAGAGGCAAGTACTTAGATCATGAGTCCAGGTAAAAGGTCAGGCTTTAACCCTGCTGTTGGTTGGATGCCCATCATTGTGTTCTGTTATATTATACTATTCCTACCAGTTTATACTCAGATCAGCAAAGAACAGAAGTTTAAATGTACATTTTTGATGTATTTCTACTTTACTTTAGTATTTTGATTTCCTGCTGCATCACCACTTAAACTTTGTGAAAGTCAGAATGAAATATCATACTTTTGCTCCATTACATCTATTTGATATAGTTACTAGCTATTTGAAATTCAAGCTTTGCCGCTGTATAAATAATAATTTGAGTTATAATATAGATTTAAAACACATGATGATCAAAACAGTGTCACATCAAAACACATCAGTACTTCAATAATTATAATAGAATAATTTCATATATATTAATGTAGAATAATTAATTACTCATAAGTAGACTTTTACTTTTAGTACTTTACTTCTTTAGCTAATATGTTTTACCTAAGACTTTGTATGTGAATTAAACTTAGTGATGATACTTTTACTTAAGAAAATTAACCAGTTAAATACTACAGGTGTGCCTGTAGTTTTGTTTTCTGATTATAACTTTAAAGCGATAATTAAACCTTTCTGTTCATATGACAGTATCTGCAGTTTGGCACCTTTCACAGAGATGCATTCACATCTCTCATCTCACATCATCACATGTATCATCTCCTAAACCATGAGAAGGTCAGCCATCCTAGTGTGCAGTGAGTTCCAGTGCATTAGTGCTGTGCAGGTTGTAAAAAGCATCACAGGAGCACCATAAAGAACACATCTAAACAACAGGTTGTCAGTTGTAACCCTGCAGCATGTCACATCCTCTTTGTGCACAGGAAAGCTGTGACACTGACAATCACTGAGGTATATCCAACACCACAGGGAGGCCATCAATTGTGCCATTACAGAACATGCACTGTGGAAACTCCATGTTGATCACTGGTGTGCTTCCGTTGTCACAGAGACAGTAAAATTAACCATGAATGAGCTGTCTTTCATGGCAGGACGGCAGGAGCCTTCAGGCCATGGTGTGTGATGTAACGCTGTCACAAATGTGTCATTCCCAGGGGCTTAAATGGTGGAGACACAGAGGGGGCTTTGAAGTGTTACAATGAACACTGGGCTTTGTGCTCCATCAAGTTCCCTAAAACTCCCATCATACCCCCACCCTCTACTCCAAAGCCCTGGGTTCCATCACACAGACCCAGAGATGTAGGTTACATAACTTGCTTACAGGAAGTCAGATTGATTTGAATGAGGAAAACAAAAATGAGAAAAATTAAGCCCCCTTGGAAGTTGCCAATGTGCATTTTTGCAAGCTATAAACAAGAAAAAAAGTAGACAGTGGTTCATGTGGTAGAGTTCAACCATCAAATTCTACCACAAACTAGTACTTGTGGTAGAATTTGAGTGCCAGTCTGGCGAAGGTTTGGGAAGGGTTGCACCAGGAAGGGCATCTGGGTGATGTGCTGTGGTTACCACCATGGGACAAAAAAAAGACAACAACTGGCGCTCACATAAGCTCACACATACACACACACACACACACACACACACACACAGACACACACACGTACAAACTTACTGACAGCTTCTGCACATTTTCCATGAAAGGTTTTCAACAAGTGGCAGTAATTAGAGGAAGAGAGACAGCGAGAGTGAGTGAGGACTCCCAGCAGGCATGGAGACAGCAGGGGGGAATATGAAAGCCTCGTCCCCATGTCAAACCAACTCTCTGGTATTGTTTACCAGGGGACTGAGGACACAGGGGGGTGTTTAATGAACACTGCTCCCCTGCCGGCTGTCTGAAAGTAGGTCTGTCCATCCATAGTTTCCTGATGACCCTGTGCATTATGGGCAGACTGCTGACAGAGAGGTCACAGCCAGAATGGAGGGAGCAGTCACTACAGATTGAGTTCGTTCTCAAGATCGAGTGATAATAAAGCGTGCAAAGAGGATGTGAGAAAGCACTGGCAAGTAATGACATAACATGTCAATACACAGCAGGCAATTCATCATTAGTAAGCTATGAGGCTGGAATACTGTAGGACTATAGCTGGACAAATAATACAGGTAAGTCAAACAGTGCTTGTGTGTATGGACAGATTTATATATTTTAACATTTGATTATTCAAAAATAAAGCTCAATGAAAGAGGAGAGGAAAAGGTGAATAAATATGGGTCAAAAGGTTTTGGCATCAGATTCGACATCCAGTCAGATCTTATCTTGGAAAGGCGACAAGCTTGATGGTTTAGTAGATGAGTCTATGTCTTATCTAGACTTGCATCCAGTGTCTCAGAACCAGAGCTTGTCCTCCTCCACTCAACCATCTCCACCCACCTTCCTGTCTTACCCCATGTTGTGAGCACCAGACAAATCTATAAATCAGAAATTGCACTGCAGAGCTGTATCACCAGACACAGACCAGATCAACTGCAGCCAACACTTATTCCAAACTCACACATGACAGAAAATGAAGAAAAACCCAGAAATGCTAGAAATGCAACTTTAAAGATTCTCATCTAACCAATCAAAATTTTTAGGTAAACCAAGCACATAAAAATGAATGAAGAGACTCACCAGCTTTTTCTTTCTCAGGAACTGTAGAGGCGGTCTGAGAGAGAAAGAGGGAAAAAAAGGTTTACAGTTGAAAAAACTTTATAATGACTTATCATTATATTATCATGATATGTGATGCCATTCAACCATAAAAAACTCATAAAAAGCTTATCATCTAACTTGCACCTCTCGACGTGCCTAAATAAACATTTAACAGTGTGACAATGAAGGAACCATTAAAATATAAAAATATTAAAAAATATCAAATAACAGAGAAGTATTTAATCAGTGCAATTATATTGTGACAGCTACATTCTTATTGCCCTTGACTCTTCTCCCTCACAGACATCATCCAATTTAGCGCAACGAAAAATTCTCTTGCAGATTATTGTACGTAAAATACATGTGTAAAATGATCAACATTATCACAATATTTTTCTGTCTTTTTAAGAAGGAATGTGGCCTCTCACAACAGATAACAACCCCACCAGAGACTGCTGAACAAATACCATATCATTTAAAGTCCAAGCACACAGCACACTCTCCTCTGATTCAGTGTTGATTCAAGCCTCACGTAGTTAGTGTAGATAGACAACATTACAACATACTTTATTGTCATAGTAGATTCTCTTCATTCTGCACATGTTCTGTCATATTTCTTCCTTCGGATTTTGTTTTGGGTTTTAGAAAAAACACTGCATCAACATAGAGTTCCTGATAAAAATAGAGCAGTCTTGTGTCATTTCAATGGTAAAATATTTGTGTATGTGTGTGTGTAAGGGCAGCAGTCAGCTGGAATGCAGAGGTCTTTCTTGCCTCTGACTTTTGACCTCAGGTTCCTTGGCTGACCCCCACACCCTGACCTGTTTTAATCCACACTCCCCTGGAACGTATCAGGCAGAGTAAGGAGGACAACATGCACTCGCAACACAATTCATCCATAGTGCCTTTTGTGTGTAAAAAGAGTAAATATCTAGTTCTTACGATATTTCTATTGAGATAAATGCTCTCCTCCACTGTGTTTATTTTTCTCCTCAGGCCTAATTAAAGTGGTTTAGCTGAGTGTCCTGCTGTGACTGCTTTAAAGCCTGTTTACCCTTTGGCATCTATTTACAAAGCAGATTCAGCACAGACAAAAACATCAGTTTGACATTTGGAGAAATGCACCTCTTCACTTTTCTTGCTAAGAGGTAGATGAGAAGATTAACACCACTCTACCCACTCTTAACACGAGGCAGCTGGTTAACTAAGCAAAAAGACCACAGAACAGAGGCAAACTTCTAGTCTGGCTCTGCCCTCCTCCTCTGCCTAAGCACCTCTAAATTTCATTGTTTTAAACAAGAAGAATTTGGGAAACTACTGGTAATGGCAAAGAAAACGTCCAGCACACAGCCTTTTGTAACAATCACATTCGTTTTCACATTAACTTTAGAGCTTTGGATTTTTTCATTTGTTGGTTGACATATAACATTACCATGTCTTACACACTAGACCAAGGGATATAACAGATTGGATATGGATTTAATGACCTTGAACACTTGGTCCTTAAAGCATGTACAACTCTGTTTTGTTATGTCTTCTTTTTTTTTAAAACCATTTACACTCCTACCTTCTCTCTTAACATTTCTACATCACTACTCAGTTTAAAAAATAATTTTACTCTGCCAATGTACGATCTTCAGCCTTGAATCTTACCTTCTTCCCCTAAAACCAAAAATTACAAATCTGATTAATGTGAAGTTCCACAGTTCAAAGTAATTTCTTTTTTGATTCTTATGTGTGGATGATTAAGAGAATAGTTTTCCTTTTTATTTCACTTGTGCATGTGTGTTTCAAATATCAAGAGGAATAAGTAAGTGTGTCACGGTTTAGTGAGAGCAAATATAATCCCTTTTCTCCTATGTGAGTTTGTTTTTGTACATGTCTTGGTTACAATCTGCCTCACAAATTATCTGTCTGGGCAAACATACTTTACTGAAAATTCCCACAGCTCCATCACTAGTGGTATATCTGTTGAGGTGTGTTAGATTGCCTGGATGTTTTGCTTGTGTGTGGTTGTGCACCAGCATTTAATCACTTCATGAGTCACATTCCAGGCACATGATGGGCAAAATCCCCTCTGTGGACAATTTATTGCTGATTAATAACCTTAAAAAGACAACAGGGAGAAGCCACAGTGCAAGCCTCCTACTCACACCAGTGTCAGTAAATCACCAGCATGGACAGAACAACATAAGTGAAGAGGTGAAATTCGACATTATATTTAATGCTGTTTCAGTTGCTATACTCAAGTAACATTATTATATTAGTAATATTAATAAACACTGTGTATTTTCACAATTAACCTTTACAGGCATCTTGATTCATCATTATTATATTGTTTTCAATTTATACAGTTCAATTAAAATGAGCATATTATATGGTCTAACTGTTCAGCTTAGCAATATTCCAAATTATATTGTGGATGTGTGAAAACATTTCTTTATTCACAGACACAACTGACTTGCATAATGGAATCAATATGGGAGGTCTCTGTGACTTCTCTGCTTAGCACTAGCAAGACACTGGAGTTCACCAGCGTGCACCCTTCCTATTGTGTAAACACCCCACACCACGGGTTCCTGTCAATGACCCATGAAGTTACTTACACACTGTGTAAATCTTACCTTTCTGCAATTTTGTGTTTTCCCTCATAATAGCAATTACACTTGAATAAATGTGAAGGAGAGAAAACAGAGCCTACCAAAATGTGAACAAATGGGTACCAGTAAGTGTTTTCCTAACACCATGGCTGCATATTTTCTTGATGTTTCAATGCATTTCCCTGGCATGCCACAGTGCAGGTTATCCCACTGTGGTGTTGTTCAGACCATGTCAGGTGTCCACTGGGAGCTGTAGGCTACAGAGCTAAAAGCGTCAGCTGCCTCATTTACTGCCACTAATTTACTGGAAGTGTGTGTGTGTGGGGGACCACATGGGCAATGGTATGTGTTTGCTTTACAGGAGGTAAGTGTGTATAGTGGTCAAGAAGCATGTGTGCCTAGATGATTAACCTCTGTAGGGTCATTATTGTCATTACTGTAGCCAGGGGCTGAATATAGCAGGAGCTTTTCACACAAATCATTTCTATTTTACAGCTATCAATGGTGAGACAGTTGTGTTGAAATAAGCTTTAACCAGCTGCTATATCAATGCAACAATGCCAAAAAAAAAAAAAAAAAATGTTAATGTTAATCGCAGCTGTACAGGAAGTATGCCTAACTACAGCAATTTGTCCTAAAAAGCTATATTGCTTTTTATAACCATCTTTGACTGACCATTTAAAATAAACCATATTGTGTATCATGCTGGTCCAGCATTAAAGTTGTCTGGGGCATCTTTTTCCCCAAAATCAACCCACCGTGGGAGTTTTGGGATCTTGAGCTGAACAAAGTTCTGTTTGACAGTATGAGCTTGTTCTGACTGGACTTGTTCTGACTGACCAACCAGTGGTCTCAATGCTCCAAGATTAAGTTAACACATGAGCAACAATTCCACACCAGCTTTTATTATTTGGCGTTCTTTAATTTGATGCTACAATAATATATGGTCTATATCATATGGTCTAAAAAAAGCTTCAGCAATACTTTGTTGTCCGTTTTGTTTTTCAGTAACTCTATTGTGTGTGGCAGTATGCATATGCTTTTCTATGAGAATCATAGAGATGTCAGAGATGTTTAAGAAGCCATCGACATGTGGCTCTTGCACAACTCCAAGCAGTCCACCGTGACTCTGCCACCCTATCAACTTCAGCCCCCTCCTGAACTGCAGCTGCAGTGTGTGTCTGTGTGACCACCCATGGTCTGTGCTCGCTTAGGATTAAGGGGCTCAGGCTAAACCAAACCTTTTTCTCCACCACTTAACCCAAATGGCTAAATTGGTGCAGATGGCTTATGATCAGGTAAGCTGGTGGCTCCAGCACCAGACATATGGGGTAACTATGTGTGATAGACGGTGAAGAGGCATTATGTGTGTATGCGAGTGCACGTGCACACATGTCCAGAGTCTTTGGAGATGTTATCTGGATCTAATTCTCCTTTTTGACTGGCATGAATGTTCTCTTTCTGCGCTCTCTTATAAAGGAATTTATTCTCCATGCTCTGTTGACCCCCAAGTGCACGTGTGCACAGGAACGTGGGAAACAATTTGACTTTAGCCTTCTCCTTGAGTACAAGTTACCCTCCTCAACCCCCTCCATACCTCATAATTTGTCCCCCCACATTCCCATTCTACATTTTAATAGTTTCCATGTGTCATACTTGGAGTGTGTCAACAGGAAGTGATGTGATCACTTGGTGTAATGATGCATTGGAACATTTCCTGCAGAAAAGGGTATATTAGTGTCCAGATGTTGGACTTAACAGCTATTTGAAAAGAAAACATCTTTATAAAAAATTTAGTCACATGTCTCAGTAATATGTATTGACAACTTGTTTAACACTAAAGATTCAAATGAAACGGGTGCACTTTCAGTCTTTAGGATGCTTTCACACGCATTTACACACACATATACACACACTGACCACCAGCTAAAGCGTTAGTCTCTCACTCATCCTTGAGTCATGAGATATGTTCTGTGTGAGGTAATATTGACTGAGAAAGAGTGAGAAAAGTGGGTATGCACACACGCAAACAGGCACACACAAATTGCCTTTGTTTACAAGAGTAAGTCAAAGTAACAGGCTTCTGGTTTCAGGCAGTGTCTGGTGGGATTTAGTGCTGGGCCCCTGGAGCATAAACACTGAACTGTTGACTGGCCTCAAGAATCCATGAGACAGTAACTCTTAACTTTTCTAATCACAAGATTCTTCCCCCTTAAAGGCAAGCTAAGTGGCCATGACCAAACCCATTTGCTTGGTCATTCTCACAGGACCATCTTGTAAGAATCACTCTGCATGTGCTACATGGATTAAAGCTGGTCTGTGTGTGGGAATTTAGAAACACACGAAGGCATTTTTAGGATTATGTGTTTGTAGGACAGCAATCAAATGTGTGCATATCGATGACAATGACTTTTTTAAAAAAACATTTTTTTCTGATTTGTATCATCTTTTTTATTTGCACTGTATAAATGATAGTAATATAGGTCATATCAGTTGTTTCAACATTTCCACATTTTTCTCCAATTATACCTACAAAAGTGGAGCTATAATTTAGACTCATGTGAAATCAGGACTTGCATTTCCTGATTTCACATGTACAGTGCTGTAGATGTGAAATGGCTGTAGATGTAAGCCCAGCAAATGACTAGTTGCAGCAAGTCCCAGCACACTGGTTCATTTAATATACAATAAAAAACAAAATGACAAAATCAATGTGTGGTTATTTGTACAGTATATTATTTTAAAATCAGTACAGAGGATGAAAAAAAAACTTGCAAAAACATGCAAACATACCAAGATAAGATGTAAACACAGTGGCAGTAATCCATCCATTGTTATATGCTATTCTTACAAAAACAGGCTTGGTTATTTTACCAAGCAACCAAGTGGTTGTAACAGTGTGGCATAAAATGTTTCGAAACATACGCCAAAAGCACAGGGGAATGTTTCTGTTTGCATTACTCTTACGCCCTGTCATAACACTGATTAAGACACAAAGTGAGTCACCTGTTCGGTAAATGGAATAAACATGATCATCCTAACACCAACAGAGTTAGCCTGTGGATTAAACACTGAACTTTTTGGGAGAAAGCAGAGAGTGGGTATTGTAACTCTGAACACACTTGCATTCTTGCGCACAGATTCTGTTTTTTCAAATGGCACTTATATTTAGATATTTAGATCTGCAAAAAACAAACACCTTTAGACCACAATCCATCCTTAGCCATTAAAACCGAAGCCTAAGATGATTAATTGAGCGAGACATTCACGTGTACCTTGGCTGATGTAACTTTAAGGTAAAATAAATGGAAACACAACCATTCAAAACAAAAATGTAAACACGTGCTCTAGCTAAATGTCCCAATTAAAACCCCAAACCACAAACCCGAATATCTGTTGCCAAAAATGTACCTGGTTTTACAATGCATTCCTGTGTACATGTTGCAGCATTGGTGTGTGTGTGTGTGCATTCAGTTTGTTTGTTGATTCTGTGATTTATGGAGTTTCATTATCAGTGAGCTGCAGGGGTGTTTCCAGATGTCTGCATTTTCAAGTCATCTTTAAGATTTACAAGTACCATCATCCTTCAAATATTCCCTGTGCTTTTTACTGTCTCCTTTACGTAATACACGTTTCACTTCATTGACTCAACACTACCAACTGGTACATGTCAACAAGCATGATGGAATGATGTTTTGTGATTCATTTAAGTAAAATTAAGTACCAAAAACAATATGGAGTCAATAAATCATACTGGTGATCACATTACTAATTCATTTGATGTGATTCAGGCATCAGCAACAGAGCACACAGTGCAACAAGGAAGTTTTATGTGATTTATGTGTAAAGTGAATCTGTGAACCCATTAAACACATCAGAGCCCAAATCCCAAATTAAAGCCCAAAAATGCTTAGTCTGCAAACTGAGTTAGGATGCTATATGTGGACATTTTCAATAAATTTTATGATGATATGTTTTGGTTGCGTGCTCTGCTTTGTTTTGGATGTTGATTTCCAGCAACAACAATGAAAGAGAAATATATTTTAGTATGTCATCGCCTTCTCCCCTGTTCTTGGAGTGCTTTATGCACTTGAATCGACAGGAAAAACAAGATTTCCTTGTGGGGGTTGAAGAGAGGTTCATTTTCCACATCCTGTTCCAAACATAAGACTTTTTTTTTTTCTTGCCCTCTTTTTTAAACCACTGTGGATCTGTGTTTGTCTCCTTGTTACAGCTGTGCTCAACAGAGGAGTGACCTTGGTGACAATGACACCACAAAAAAGGAGTTAGCATGACCATGACCAGAGCTACTACTGGCACTCTGTGTCAGACTGAATGGCGGTTGGTTTAATAGCTCGCTGATTCATTATGGCCTACTACAGTCTTTAAGCCAAATATGTGGGTGGAAGGAAACAAAACATAATTATGCCTGCTGTATATGGTGTTGACTATGGACCAAGGGCAGAATGAGAGCGAGTGGGAGCAAATGTAGAGATAAATAAAAGGCAGTGAAAGTTGCAGAATATGAAGTTGTTTATGTGAGTGGAATATTGAAAAGGTGTGGTTTGGATAAAGGATGTTTGGGGACTGTGAGGCTGCCAAACCGGAACACGAGGAAGGACAGAGCAGAGATCTGCTAGTGACCTTAGCACGCAAACCACAGCACTTCTATTGTCCACTAAACCACAGACAGATAAGGAGCTATGTACATACATAACCACATGACAGTGAATACAGTTATACTGTCATTCTGAGATAAAAATATATCTTCACCAATCATCTTCTAAAAGATCCTTTAAATCAATGCATGGAAACTTCGGAGATGAGTGTCAGAATTTACTGTCAAACACCTGTAAACCTATGAAAGAAGTTTTGTTTGGAGTAATGTTGCCATGGAGGCTAAATATCCGCCTGAAGAGTTAAAGGTTGCCCTGTTACAGTATGTTTACCAAGGACAGCAAGGATGAGGGGTACAAGGCAGTGCCTTCCCATGTTACTATATCCATGACATGTAAAGCTCCCCATTGCTAAATTTAACAATAAGCCAGTAGCTGTTATCTCTGAGTATACAGTATACAGTCTTGCTAGTGCAAATTCTCAGGGCTGAAGGTGACTGATATGTTGTTTCCGACTGTAACATTCAGAGGAAGGTGGTCAGGGGTCAGTAGCCTCCACCCACCTCTGTGGCTTGGCACATCCTCTTCAGCCACAGAACTCTAAAAATAGAGTCACATAACAAATAGTTCTCCCACCATGCATAGCTTCAGTTTGTTGCTACACTTGTAATGCCTAACTGGTAATCCTTATAACAAAATCACAAAGGCCTGTACTAGTCAAGTTGGAAAGTAAAGACCAAGAAGAAACCTTTCAATAAGATAATAAAATTAGAGCTGACAGAATTAAAAAAACCTATAGAGTATTTTGGTAATTACTTTAGTTTACTTGCTACAATCCCAAGTACTTGTTGTTTTCAGATTCTCAGTATTTTCTACATTAATTAACGTGCGACATCTGAAGACATCATCTACAGCTTTAGGAATCTGCCACATTTTTTCTACTTTTTGCAATAATAGAGACCAAACAAAGAATTGATAAAATGTGAACGTGATCAACTGATCAACCAATAATGAAAATTGTCATCAGTTAAAAACCCTAAATTCAATGCACGGTCAAATCAATAGAAAAACATAATTGTATAAATCAAATAAAACCCACCTGTTGCAACACAACAATACGAGCTAAACAACATTCAAGACACCTGCTCCACTAAGCAAGTAATAGAAACCTGCCAACAAAACACTCTGGGTAAATAATAGCAGTTCCACAATGAGAAAAAAAACACCTGCTGTGGCACAACATCCGCTACATGTTAGCCCAACATTCGATGCAAGAATAACAGCCACCTGCTGAAGGCTAACAATAGCCACCAGCTAAGTTAGTAAGGAGGCAAGAATCTTTTCACTTGAACTCACTGCCTCATTTTTAACAGTGAGTGAATGATAATGCAAATGCCAAATTAGTGTATTGTCATCAACAACATTCACTGCCACATACCAGTGCTGCACATTTATCTTAGTTACATAAGAGAGGGAACAGCCTGAGTGTGTGCTCGATAGAGTCACACTGAAGTGTTACACTGAGTGTCAGGAAAAACAGATGCCTCTTGCATAATCCAGAATAAGATGGAAGGAATGCAAATGAACACTTGGAAATTCATACAAGCTGTACTACATACAGCTCTACTGTAACCTATTTCAATATACAGAAAAATTAGCCACTGAAAAAAATGAAAAAGGCACATTTTTCTCCGTGACTTTCTATATAAACGTGCTGTTACAAAGCCTGGTCATACATCTGGTGGACATGCTGATCTCTAACTGTAGTAACAGCTATGAACCAGTAACCACTTGTGTTTCACTCACATAACCCTAAAAAATTTATTTATGTATTCTTCTTATTATTTTTTACAGCCGATATTGAAAGTAATGAGTTCAGTTCCACTTAATTCCACACATTCACTGATGGTTAAGGTTTCGAGGCTCAGTAGGTGAATACCAGCAACAGATTTTTCACTAATTTCTTAGGTCTTTTAACAGGAAAGGGGAAGATACTTGAATTGACCAGGATCAACTGATAGAGTAATTAAGTGATTGTACACAACAATAATTTAATTAAACTGATTTGAGCTTTGGACCTGACCTTGTACCTCACACTGTTTATCTTGGTGGTTTACACACCTTGACTGCATTGACTTCTGTACTGTAGCATTTTCTGTGTTGAAGATACGTTATTTTTTCCACTCACCACTGGCTTGGCAAAAAGATATATGTTGCATGTTAACCTGTGTAAACTGGAAGGAAACTGAAAGACTGATGTGAAGGCATCTTTAAGGCAGCGCTTGCAAATATTAGTAGAATCCTACTTAGCAGATTCAGGTACTACTGTACATATAGTGTGAAGTTGACCTGTTGTATACTACTACCACTAATACTACTAACAATAATGATAATAATAATGCAACCAACAGTTTAATATTTCCCTCTGGAGACATTTTGTAGTAAAATGTTGACACTACACACTACCTTCACTATTATAATGAACAAAGTAATATTTGTGTATAATAACAAATAATAGTAGTAATTCAGTGCTTGAACATTTTGCTGTAATTAACATAAACTTATCGTATCATGTAAAACACGACCAACTAGATCTGGTTGAATTAAAGCTTTAATCTCAACCTTAATTTTCCTTCACATCGGCCTCGCGTTTGCATCATTTAGAGGATTTGTATTGTCTAGCTAAAAAGATTAAGTGGGCGTCACAGCACTTTAAGTTTGAAAGGACTCATCAGTCCACTACAACTATTAGCTACTGAGAATCTCATTGATGAAGTCATCATCTCTTTGGCCCCAATCAATCACCCCACAGGGCCTCCACTGTAAAAAGCCTCCCATTAGGCGCAGTGAAAGCACTGTTTACCAAAGCTTAGTGAGTTACCTTGGGTTACTGCAAGAATGGAGGTTGTGAAAACAGTTGGGCCATAGACACAATACATCACACATCATAAAGTAGGTTGAGCTCTGCCTCTCAAATTAATCAAGAAATATTCATAAAGACAGATAATTTGTGACGTGCAACTAGACAAAGCAATGTAAAGAAGGAAGAGATAATTCAGGAATGTGAGATGTCCTTTTTGTGAAGGAATTCTGACGTTTCCACAGGTTGCAGTGTTTTGTTGTAGCAAGATAAGAGATAAGAGATGTTTGGCAACTAAATATCCTGTTTGCCATTTAAGTCTATCCTATTGTGCATCACTACACCACGAGATAAAGCTCCTTAAAGCAGTTCACATCAGTTTTACCTTTCTATTCAAAGACTTATTTGTGAAAGCTTGCTTGAGAGCTCAGCCGCTGACTGTCAGCCTTGTTCACTTTGCCCCTGTGCTGAAGGCTATAGCAAGGTTTGCTTTTCAAACCCTTTGCTTGAGCTTAAGTGAGCAAGCAGAGGTTTTGAAAATGCACATCTCACTTGAAGCGTGTCCCCCCTCGCTCCCCCCTGCCATGCCTTTTCACCTTATACACCCCCTTCTGACCCCTATTGTTGGGGCGAATGGGTCTAGATGTTTGGGACCAGCTAATTATAGAGTTTTAACGTCTGCTTGGCTAAGAAAAGTGCTGGGGGAAATTCCTACAATTGGAAGATTCACTCTGAGTCTGTGTGTGTCTTCCTGCCCTTAATATTTGCTGTTTTTATTAATAAGTTTGTACAACAGCAGCCTGAGAGAAAAAAAATATTGCACAGGACACAAAGCAGTTGGAACCCATATGCACAACTATAAATCAATCAATTACACAATAAGAAAAAAACAGATCAAGTTAAGTAGGAGGTCTAGTTTGGCACAGTTCTCTATGTCTGCCTCTTGGATAATATGTCAAAACTGTAAATACAGCAAGAATGAACATATGGACACACAGACCTGGCTGTTTCAGTTTACAAAATGTTAAATATTAAAATATGAAGATAAAGAGAAATGATAGTGGTATACTGGTTTATGGTTGTGTTCAGGCTCAGTCACCTTTAACCCAAAGGACAAGGACTCAGATTCTACCAGTGCCATCTTTTCATATGTTAATTCCCCATCCCATGTCCTATTGATTATGGTGTGGCTGTACTGAGTGAGGTCTATCAACAATAGAGCTGTTCACTTACTCCACTTTTAGGTTTAGCTCCAAGGGCTGGTGCAGGTCCTGAAGAGGTGTCAGGATCTAGCTGGGGATATGGAGAATTTTGTAACGCTGCTGGCACAGATCCCAAATCCATCTCCTGCATTACAGACACATTAAAGGTATTAAACCATATTACATTGTTGGGCAAAAGAAATTGTTTTCCTCTAGCATAAAAGCAGCATTTTAATTATTATAAATAACATAGTTTTGTAAACGCCGAACACTTAATCAGCGTTGATGCAGGGAGAAGGATGAATGATGCTCCTTCACCATTCATCATAATTGCTAAACATAAATGAGTTAATAAAGAGTTAATAAATTCTTATACTGTCTGAATCTATGCACTGCAGCATCTGCACATAGCTGTAAGAGAAGGTCTACCAGGAGTTGTCTACGATGGAGGACGGGGGTGCTGTCCATAGAGGATGTGGCACTGAGGGCATTCTCAATTTCCTGGTCCAGCTGATCCAGCTTCATCAGCAACAACACCATCGAGTCCAGTCGTGCATACTCATGCTGAAAGAAGAAAAACAGAGAAAAATTTTATAAATGTATGTCTATGAAGATTCTCAGTCATCCAGGTGAAGTTATCTGGAAGTTGAGTCATGGCAACTGGACTCTCTTCTTTCTGTTAGGTAGAAACGTTTCACTACTCATCCAAGTTTCGTTAGATAAGTGTACTCGCACAAACTTTAGCATTATATAGCCAACAGTTATCCTCACTCTTAACCTGAACTGTTCCAATTAATACAACAAAAGGGAATCTAGGTTGAAAGGAACAGGGATATTTATGAGATGTTTTTGGCATGCACAAGATGATAACCCTTTTTTTCTTTTTCCTGTCTACTGTACTGCAGTATTGAGTGTGAAGGGTAGGGACAGGATATACTAAAAACAACTTCACAGCTTCCTACTCCATCTGATGTTTTTTCTATGGTGTGGTTATCTAACCATTATTAAACCGGACAAATTTAAAAATAAAATGACTTATATACAATATCCAGTTTTACCTGAAATTATTCTACCCTCATTGTATTTTTTTGGCAACATTTGCAAACTTTCAGCCGTTTTCAACTGAGCAAACAAGAACAACTTAATTCATTTATGTATTTAAGGCACAGTATTTAAGTGGTTCCTCCACATTCAGCACAAAGTGCAACTTTGTTTATCACTGTGTCAATTACAGTGCCAGTGGAAGTAGCCCCAGAGCTTCACCCCAGAGCTTCACCCCAGAGCTTCACCCCAGAGCTTCACCCCAGAGCTTCACCCCAGAGCTTCACCCCAGAGCATCACCGAGCCACCACCATGCTTCACTGCAGACAGGGTGGTTTTTTTAGGTAATGATTCATTCTTCTTCTACCAAACATATCAATAATCCATAGGCTTGAAACATCCTACAAAACACCACAGGACAGATTCCTAAGACCCAATCATCCTGAGCATACTGGACCCAACTTTTCTTGTACTTCAGTAGTTGTACATGTCTTGGAGTCCTTGCATGGAAACCTTCAGTGTTCAGTATGTGTCTTTCATATTTCTAACATGCAATCAAACATGACACTCAACAAAACTCCAGCAAGTTCAGGTTTTAATGTGTTCTATCTCAAACACACCTGGTGCTTCATTTTTGCTTGAGAGAATATCTGATTTGTAAATGTGTGCTCTTATTAGGGATCCTGTTCACTGAGTCATTTTCATACTGCAGTAGTCATTAAGAGTTATATTTTGTGCTGAATTTGGATGAACAATGTGTAACATTAGTTGTGTTGAGCTGTTTAAATTGTGCTTGTCTGTTTGTTCACTTTACTAAGCACCCAATTTGCAATGGGGGTTTAATCATTTCAACTGCAGGCAACATTTTTTTTACATAGGGAAATTTGGGAGGTTTCTACACTTTCTTATGTCAATCTCCATAATTTTATTGGTAATGATATGAGAAGCTTAGCTCTATAAACTGTGGTTATGCTTCTGTCACTGATCTTTACTCTTCTCCTCCTTTCCAGCCTCTGTCTCTGCTGACACTTATGCTCTTGTTATATGCTTATTCTATCTGCTCTTGAAATAGTCCAGCTTCTTTTTCATACATCCTGTGCTTTTCTTGTGCATGATCTCTGGTCCATTTTTAATCATATGACGTCAAGAGTTGAAATATTTTTCCTTTCTAATCTGCTCTGTTCAATATCCAAATGTGAAAACAAGTCTCACACTGACCTCAGGTGGTATCTCTCTAGTAAGACAAGCTAAATGTCATAAAATCTAGACAGCAATTCATATGCTGTATGTGTTTTATCGGTTTTGTTTGAAGCAATATACACCCTAGACAGATTAAAAATAATTTTCTGCAGGTCTTAACACAGCATTAGTTTTCATTTACTGACTGTCCTAGCTTCGGGTGTGGCTCTCTATCTGAGCTTTCCTCCCAAACAAACCTTATTACAATATCCTATAACAAACCCTGTTAAACACTTTATGAGTGTGAGCTCATGGGACACACAGAAACTGTCACTGTAGTGTATGTGCAAAGGTATCAGTCGTGTTTTTAGTTTGTTTATGGCCTTCATGTGCCGTAAATGCTCAGAGGTTTGATACATTTAATAGACACATTATTAGATAATTTGGGATTAATTCAGTACTTCATATATATTATAAACATGTCATGTGAAGTGAGTAATGTGGCTTGATGTTAATTGTACAGTCAGTGAGTACAAATGACTACATTTATAGGAACTAAATTCTGACTAATGCTAATATGTGTGGCACTCACAGGCTTATGGATCTTCCTCACAATAAACAGGCTACAGCTTCAGCCCTGTGCCTGGCTCCAACTTCCATCCCTAATAACGTCTTATGACTTGCGCTTACATTTATTTTCCAGTTAGCGCCCAATTAGCCTGTCAAAATCAGTCCCCACTGGGTTTGCTGAGGGAGCAAACAGACATCGATGGCCGTGTGTCATGGAAATGTGGCTGTCTCACATTGATGCATTCATTGGCATTCCTCGCTAGTGGCAGTGCACATCACTACATTTTGTCTTCTTGGCAAAGTATCACAATGAAACATTGTAACATTGTGAAACAATGACATCTTTACGAGGCCTCACTGAATGAACAAAAGCATCTGGCTTGAGATGGCAATAACAACCACAAAACAGAAGAGTGAAAAAACAAGTGCAGCACAATGTCAGGCGCCTCAGAGTGGCAACATTTTTAGGGGGTATTCTGGTGGTTTGGGTGTTCTCAGAAGGTTTCTTCCTCTTTTGAGGTTTGTGTTACATTCCTTTTGACTTCCTGTTTTTTGAGATGGGAGACAGTTCCCACACTGAACTTAGACCCCTCCTTTCTCTTTCCATGCTCTCCTTTTCAACCCCCTCTTACACTCAGTGGCCTGCATCCCATTTCTCAAACCTGTCCACTAGAGTAGGAGTCTCCTTATCTGCTGAGCTTATCTTGCTGTTCAAACCATAACGCATCAGAATTCTGCAAATGGTTTTAATGTAGGTATTTAATCAGAATGATTGCACGCATAGAATTAATAAAAATGGAAAGAAAGAGAAAAGTAAAAATAGAGACAGTGATTTTGCCAAATGTTCTAATGTATGATGAAACTTGACCCAGTATAGCCCTCAGGTCAGGATAAGACCTTGTTGCTAAAACAAATAAACAGTAACAAAGACTAATATCAGGTTAATCTCAAGTCATTATGCAAACCAGATGGGTTCATTTTACACACAGACTCTGCAACAACACTGCCCACAGAGGACATTGTCATTAATTAATACAATAATTCCAGCAAGCGATAATAACATCAGTCCAGTAATTTAGTTAGTCCCTTTTTCACTGTTATTTACATTCAATCTGGGGGGATGTAATAATTGCCAAATTTGTTTTCTGTTATGATGACATTGCCTAAATCAAATTTTTTTAGTGAAAGGGATTCGTGTGTATGTAAAAAAAAAAACATGTGGTGAAAACCTTAGGGTCCCCTCATAGAGCATACAATCTATTTACCATATGGTAAATGGATTGTCTTAGAGCCTTCCACTTTTATGGCTGAAAATGTTTTTGAGTTTGAGGAACCATCTAAAGGTTTAAAGTCATCCTAAGACAGCATGCAGCACTGGTTTTCTATGTCTCTATGCTGCACTGTGGTCATATTTGGAAAGAGTAACGTCACTATTAGTCATGACTAAGAGGACATCCGTGTTTCCATGGAAACACACAATTTATATTGCATTAGTTAAACAGGAATATTTCCAGCATAACACAACTTATAAATTTTTCAGCAGCAGCCACAGTACAGTAGCCATGCACTCATACTGCTGGTATCCTGCAAATACTGTGAAGGGTTTCATACAGTGCTTACTCAGCATGTAGACTTTCCATTCAGTATATTCTTAGTTAGTCGACAGTCTACATTAGTAATAACATTATGTTTTACAGAAATGCAGAGCTGCAATCTGCAACTGAACAGGGCAAAAAATACCACAAGTCATCAAAGTCAATGTACATCATCAGTTACCATATATGTACATCAAAAAGGGAACAACAAGCCACTGTTAACCATCACAATGGACAATTCAGTGTAGCACACTGTTCATGATACCATAGCACAGAAAAAAAATCTTTACATTACAGCTAGACATTTTAGTATATAAGCAGTATACTAAGACGAAAGTTGACAAAATACTATAAGATGTACACTGAAAATAATATTAAGTAAATATAATATAAGAATATATTAGAAAATAATATAACCTAACTAACCTAATTTCTCACACCTGTACAAAGACACAACTTTGAAAACAACTACAGCACATGCTGTTCATATTAACCTATAAGACCTGCTGTTGACAAGCAGGTGATCATTTTCAACTAGAGTATATCACAAGAATTAGCTATCCACAATATGGTACTTGTCTAAACAGCATGCCTGCTTAATGCGTGCTGCGTTGTAAATAATGGATTTCTTCTTGTCATTCCAAAAGGGCAAACGCTGCATCTCAACACTGAACAGTCAGTTCTTTAGCTTTTGCTTTGCTCCAGTGAGCCCAAATACAAAACTACTTGTTAGGTGTTTTTGGCACCTCAGTGTACCTAACAAGCAGACTGGCTAGCAGTGTATAAATACTACAATACAAATACAGTATTTACTCAAGGAAACAGTTTGAGCCTTTCCCCTCCAGAGATTACTTGAGCATCCAGCCCCCTCTACATTCATAGCCTTCATGTCCTTATACAGTAGGACCTTGTTTTGCAATGAGCAGTTGAGAAAGAGAAAAACATTTCACAGATCCCCCCACTCACAGATCTGTAAGCATGTGAGAGTGAAGTCACTGTTTTCCAAGACGCTTGCCAGAATGTGGGACAAAGATTATTTTTTAGTCACTTGTGCCCAGTAAGTGTCAGTTCATTTAAAAAATTCATAATTTGAAGTGCTTAAATGCCAGAAGAAAGATGAAAAAAGTTTTTAAAAAAGTATTAACCAAAGACAAAATTACTCTCAATATTTCTCACACCGAATCATTTCTATATCTACATCATATAGTCTTACCTTTCTCATGCGTACTTTGACCAAGTTGTCCTCTTTCGGCTCAGAAGGTTCATTGGATCCATCTAAAACTGCCTCATCTGTGTCTTCCATTTTAGAGACAGTGGCCTGTGGCCTGTGGTGTTCCCTCTGACCATCTGCCACCTCAGAGACAGGTGCCTCATTGAAGCAATGACCAGAGGCTCGGTTGCCATGGCGTTCCTCGGGTGAGATCTCATAGTTCATCGCTGCAGAGCATGGTGGCGGGTTTTGGGTGTGTTGTTCAGTAGATGCATGTTTATCATTTATACAGGAGTGCTGAACAGCTGGAGTCTGAGTGAGATCTGAGGAAATTATCTTTTCAGGATCCAGCACCGGGGCGTCAGATGGCTCAATATGGCTAACCTCAGGGATAGTATCCAGTTTTGAACAGTTATTTTCCAACTGCTGAGCTATGTTTTGATCCTCACAACAAACTAATTCGTTGGACAGAGAGCTCTGATCCACGTCTTCCACTGGTTGCTTTAAAGAGGTCATCCTTTCCACACACTGCTCTGCACACTCAAAAATGCTTGTCTGTGTGGGGTCTTCTGAATATCCTGTATCCGCTTGTACAGATACCACATTGACTGTCATAGAGCAACACTGACCTTTGAAACAAATATCTGATGAATTGACTGGCCCATACCTGACATCTTCTGCTGCCTTGCTACTTTCTGCCTGTGCACTTTCCTCTCCCTGAGGCCTGGTCATTCGTGTCAGTTCAGAATTATGTTGTTCCAACCAAGTCTGGTATGGCATTTTGCAACCATGAGCCTGATCCAATACCCACGTGCAGTCTTGATGATCTTGCATGCCTCCTTGAAATTCTCTTGAGTGATGTTTAATTTCTACTTTTTCATCTAGATTTTCTAGATCATTTAATCCATCCGACTTGTGAGCAGAATGTGTACTCCCACTCTCAGTTACTCCTTTGTCACGTTTGTCTGCCACTAAAGTCACAACAGGCTCCACACTTTTGCTCGCTAGTGACATCATATCACCACCCTCCATTATTGCACTGTGCGGCACACCAGTAAGTAATGTTACATTCAAAACAGCATCGTCAGAGGTGGAAATTTTCTCTTCCTCATCTTCTGGGAGGTTGGTTTGTTGTCCCAATTCCACAGCAGAAGATGAGCTTCGTGTGGCCTCAGAGATTTCAGGAGGCCTGCTGTAACCCTCTGTATGGCTCTCCTTTGTTTCCTGATGATCTGGAAGTTTGCCAGGCTGTTCACCAGCAGATTCAGACAGTAGAAGCCCATTGTTTAAAGAAATAGAGACGCACTGTTGTACTTCACAAGAGATATGTGGACTTTTAAAGACAGTACTATCACTGCAGATGTCATGACTCTGTCTACCCTCTGTGCCAGCTTCACCTTCACAGTTCGTAGTTTGCTCACTGTGACTGCTGCTATCAGCTGCACAAGAAATGTTTGTGTTAGACATCCCACTGTTTGAGTTACAGTGAAACTCTTGAGAATTGCCCGTGTTTGCGTTTTGGAAATGCTCTGATTCAGAGGCCCTCTGGGATATGTCAACATACACCATCTTATGAGGGCTATGAACAGACTCCTCCTGCAAATCCAGTGCAAAGTTTTCATTGTTTTTCTTTAACTTCAACTGTTCTGACTCAGTATTACCATCCCCAACAGAAGCTGTAGCCTTAAGTGTTTGAGCCAGATCCTCTGTGGGCAACTGATGGCAGCCTTCTGGCATAGATGCACATCTTATTCGTCGACCTTGTTTGGAAGACCCATCTCCCATCCAAAAGCCTTCATTGCTGACCCCATGACAGCAGACCAAATCCAGATCATCATAGCTATATTGTAATCCTGAAGGGTGAGTCACATGCTCCTCCCAGCTTCTTTTCCGTATGGCTACTGGCATGGTGGACAGCCAGCGCTATCCCATAAAGCTGCTTTTGACACCAGGTGAAAATGAAAAATCAGATGTGCTGCAATGGAGAGAAGAAACGATGATAAGTGTTCCCAAGTTATGAGTTTACAGTAGACAAATGTGCACATGACCATGCGGTATATAATGTTTCACTCTAAAGTAAACAGCCAGTGAGTAGTGAGTGGAAGTTCAAGAAGGTCATAATTATATTGCTTCACAATTCTTTGGAAAGTATAAACTCAGCTGGGTCTGTATAACATGACAGGAACTTCTGTTATGCCAGTCTAACTTGCAAAGCTGTTCCAAATTTCACATTACAGCATATTAACAGTGTTAATAAACTCTAAGGAATAAAGCCAATGAATGTGTGTGTGACTCACAATTACAATGACGTTCACCACGATAGATGTCCCCTTTTTACATTTAACATCTGTACACAATGAACTTGAAACAAACCTGTTTGTCAGATTTACACCCCTGGTCTGAATAATTGGTTGGTTAAATGTCATTCTGCACCAACCATGCCACCACAAAAATGAGAATGATGTAACTAAAACAAATTGCTAAGCGAGACTGTGTTCCTAAACAGCTGGCCCTGTGCAGTCTGGCATTATGGTAATACATACTGTTGATATAAGATCATGTGGAATCATATGAATTAAACCAAGCACAATCCATGCTGTTTTCCCTTGATATTACATATTTGAATCTACAGAAG
>OMLM01009028.1:0-38053 GCA_900302695.1 Helostoma temminkii | reverse complement strand
TAAAAACAGCACCATGATATATGGATAAGAATAAGTATAAAACACTTAATACCGTGCACATAAAAACTGTATTTTTAGTAAAAGACTGGAAACTACAATTTAATTACATGACTATTTTGCACATTATATCATTATGTTTCTCAACACCATGCATCCATTTATTATCATAATTATATTATAAATGACCTGTTAAGGTTCATTGGGGTGCTGCAGCCAATCCCACTTGTCAGTGGGTGAGAGGCAGGGTACATACTGTAGACACACAACCACTCACGCTCTCATTCACACCTACTGGCAAATTAGATTAGTTTCTCAAAACATAAAATAATATTACAGTGTGAGATGTTTCTCCGGTTTTTCACCTTTTGTTTTCTCAGACGAAGACCTGGATGCTACCATCTGCCATGTGCACACTCTGGCACAAACCTGCACCTGGTTACTAGTATGTACTATAGGAGGTTTCATAAACTGTCCAAAAGCAGTTGCTCATTCAACTTGCCCTCAAGCAACAGCAAAACTGACACTTTAAGATATTTCACAATGGAGTAACAGTGGTTATATGCGTTGACATGTTGTCTTACTATATACAGTAATCCAGTAGTTGTACATTCAACGCCAGGTGATAATCCCACAAAGAAGTTGCAGATCCAGAATTTGCTTTGAATACAGTTTTCCAGAAATATTTCCCAAGTTGCCTTTTCATACATCCACCAAAGAAGGCGATCTGTCTATATTTGGAAAATGTAAATCCATCTCTTCTCAAGTGACATCCAGACTACTTTGTAAGCAGTTCTTAGTCTAGGTTTCTACCAGCCATTTTCTGGAATCCAGTCAGTCTCTTCGCTGTAAAGCTGTTGGATAAGAGGCAAAGCCCCCGAAGACAAGCAGAAAGCCGGGGAGCAGGAAAAAGTCCATAGACAACTTCCATCTTGATCACATTAGGGTTTTTGCTGACGCTGAATGCCGAAGAGTGAGGGTGGTGTAAGAGGGGCTGGGTTTTCTTTCTCCCACTCCACCCCTGTCTCCTCCATTCTATCCCTCTTCTCATCAGGTCCCCTCCCCACTGATTTTGACAGGGAGTCTGAGTCACATCCTAGGAGCCCCTTCCCCCGTTTCACGACGTACCCAGCACACTATACACATTTATTCACTCTACCCTCCCCAACTGTACTTTTTTTCCTTACTATTTTAGAAACTTCCTCTCAACCTCTTCTCTCAAACATGTTTCTTTCCTTTTCTAAGTGAACTTTGTCTTCGTTCTTCCGTCGCTTGCTATTTCACTAAGCTGGGCAAGGCACTCACCAGTTGGTTTTGATTAGTAACAGGCTGCCTTGTAAGACCTCTGGCCGTGAGCCAAAAAAGATTGCTCTAATGTTTTGGCAGTTATATCTGAGGCATGTTTTTTTTAATTTGTCATATTGTAACTCTCTCTCATTCTTAACCAAATACATGGGCACTAATAAAAAATACAAAGTAAGAAATAAATATGTTTTATGAACATTTTTTTAATATGTGAAAAACATATATGACCACTAAAAAAACAGGTATATGATGACAGGAACAAGTTTAAAAGTGCTGTCAACCTGATATCTTTATTTAAATAGAGACCAAAAGGGAAAAAAGCATTTAGGCACCAAATGCCAGTAATTCATTTCCTAATATAGTCATTTATCAGCAGCACTTAGCAAAAAGAAAGGCAATGCCAGAGTTATTTCTACTTGATGCTACTGAGACCATTTAAAACAATGTTAATCAGAGTTTCTTCTTAAAATATATATTCAAAGGTAATGTGTAAAACTAGTTGTATATTCCCAATTTCAAAAACATGCAAGTCCCCCCAGCACTCAGATGAAATCGACTTCATAAATGGATACTTTTATGCCACCTAAGTAAGGAAGTTATGTCACATATGTCCACAAAAACTCCAGCTGCAGCCAAATTAATCAGTTCCATTAAAACAGCAATGCATCAAAGCAACAAGGGACAATGAAAGCACAAAAGAAAGCTGGAATTAAGCCCCCTCCAACTATCCTTGCAACCCTAGCCTCAAACCTCTGGGTCGTCCAGATGTGAGGTGAGGCTCTGGATGAGTCTTTTCTTAGGGGCCTTTGCTGGGAAACTGTGCACTGCCGTCACTGTTGGCTCTCCAGGGACACAGATGGTCACACTAAAGGGGAAGGATCCAAGTTCAACAAGACTCCACTGCGGCATGTCACATGGTGTGCTCTGTGGTTATCCTGAATGCAGTGTAACGAAACACAGATTTTTTTCTGTCACAGTAGCCTCCATGTGGATATGGCTGATGATTGAAGTGCAGAGACCGACACAGAGCATGATGCAGGCTATCCACTCATTACCTCCTGTAGACATTCAGTGCAGGCCTATAATTTAAAAGACTAGGTCTCCCCCCACCAATCAGATAATTTTGCATGGCCGCAGGGCAACTGGTCTACATCACAATCTGATCCATCAGTGATGTTGTGCAAACACATATCCAATCAACAACACATGTGAGACTAGGTGCCCATCAGCAGTTTCTCACTCATGGTGATTGTATATGAGCTGCAAGAGAACTTAACCATTTAAATTTGTTAGGTGGCACTCTGAGTTAACAAGCTAGCAGGCATGCTAATATGCTCCCAATGAAAATACGTTATATAACACAAAAGTACGCTATTGGTAACACAATACACCGCCATTGATTACAATCCCCTAAGAACATCATCCCTACAGTCGAGCATGGAGGTGGGAACATAATGCTTTGGGGCTGTTTCTCTGCTAAAGGTACAGGCCGACTTTGGCAGATTGAGGGGCCAATAGATTCTCATCTTTGATGACAATCTCCTTCCCTCAGCCAGGACAATGAAGATGGGTCATGGATGGCACTTCCAGCATGACAATGACCCAAAACATACCGCTAAGACAACAAAGGCTTGAATCAAAAAGAAGCACATTAAGGTCATGGAGTGACCTAGCCAGTCTCCAGACCTTAATCCTATAGAAAATCTATGGAGGAAGCTGAAACTTTGTGTTGCCAAGCGACAGCCAGGAAACCTTAAGGATTTAGAGAAGGTCTGTAAAGAAGAGTGGATCAAAATCCTTCCTGAGATATGTGCAAACCAACTACAAGAAACGTCTTACCTCTGTGCTTGCCAACAATGGTCATGTTTTGCTTTGGGATCAAATACTTATTTTACTCACTGAAATGCAACTCAATTTATGTTTGTATCATGTGCTTTTTTTTTTTTTTTTTGATTTTTTGTTGATATTATGTCTCTATCCTTTTAGAATAAATGCTATGTATGTGTGTAATATGTGCGAATATCTATCTATCTATCTATCTATCTATCTATCTATCTATCTATCTATATATATATATATATATATACACACATATATGTTAGAACGTCTTCAGCCTGAGCTGAAGTAGAAGGCCAATCTGCTGCATGATTAATGTTTCCTTCCCCAGAGTCATGACGCAAGCATGGCTAAAAACAATTCACTTATTTAATTAACTTCCACTTACTGTACAAAGATGAAAAATAGCATTTTGTCATAATTTGTATTTATATGCTTGCAGTATGTTCTATTTTTGCATCTGCCATAAACCTGCCTATGCATATATTATTTCATATTATGTTAATATTTATTGCTCTCAATCTTTAGTAGCTGGACTCTGAGTCCCACATCACAGAGAACAAGCATTCTCATAGCCATGTGGCATCACTGGTCACATGTTTAAGAAAGCCCTATTCATGATTCACCCTATAATCCACCACTGTTCAGCCCCTTGGCTTCTTAAGTGGAGCACCAAGGGCCCAGAGGAAACAGCCTCACATTCCTCACTGATATAGTTTATTATTGGAAAAATAAGACAGCCTAATTCATGGGCATCGAAGAACACCATGTGTTTGCCCATCTAGGAAAATGTAAGTAATGTTTGGGTCTCTTCTATAACTGAGTCACTTAGATATAAATATCAGACATATATAAAGGTTGGTTTCAGGTGACTTTGTTGCAGCATTTTAAAGCTTCTTTAAATAACTGTCTTCTACTATATGTGCCTACAAATTGTATTAACTTAGGTTGATCATGGATTTATTGACAATAAAAAGAAAGTTAAACAACAGTGACAGAGTCTCATTTAACATCAACTAACCACACAAACACATAGGCATTTTTTCCTGTTACTTGCCATGCCTTGTGGTTAACAACCCGTTTTCAAAAGCCTAGTCATCCCAAAGACAGTGTTTGAGGCCTGGGTGGGAACTTGAGCAATTACAATATTTTTGAATGGAACATCCCAATGTAGATGATGCAACTGTGAGGGCTGGATTGCTGTCTTAACAATGAAAATGTCTTTCATCATTTGTTGACTTTGAATTGCTTTGCTTGTGATGGCCTAAACACAAAAAGTGGTTGTAAGAGACACTGATGGGGCCTTGTCCCCTGATCATGAGTTATAGTTTGACTGTTACCGTGGGAACAGGAAGTACATGTTATTGAGGATACAGACCATAACAGCCTAAAATAATCTACGTAATCTTCTTGTGAGAGGGTCTCTCTCTCGCTCTCTCTCTCCCTGTGTGTCTGTGTGTGTATGATACAAGGGAGGACACTATGTATATACGAATGTGTTTAAGCTTAGCTCAGTGTGTGTGTGTAAGCATGTGTATCAGGGTTACTGCTATATGGTAAAACTATAACTAACACAAACACTATTTTCTTAAACTGAAATACAATAATTTACCAGAACAAAATGTAAAACTAAACTAAAAAGCAATTATGGTAACTAAACTAAGAGAAGACAAACACTAAATGTTATTGTTCTGTTTACCATATCATTCAAGAGAGACACTAGTATACTTATACAGAGTTCTGCCTGTCTGCTGACAGCTGCATGTCCCCAAAGTCTGTGGAGCCTGTGGAGCCTACTTAACAGCGAAACAGCATGCCAGGACCTACAACGTAATCCTCGAGTGAAAAGGCAAGGTCAATATGTCAGGTTGAAAATATGTACAGCACATATGGTGTAAAAATCAAAGCAAAAAAAAATCTTAAATCTCATCTTGAAAATGAGGAGTAATATGTCCAGCAAACAGTTGACTCCAACACACTGTTATGGATTAGAGAAGTGGACAGCTCCAAACAGTAAAACACACTTATCCGTCTGTTCGGCCGGACTAGTTTGTTAACCAGATTATACAATGTGCTTTCAAAGAATGTAGTGCTGCATTTTCAAATTCAAAATGCACATTCATTCATTCAACTGATTGCACTGCAACTCAGAGCATAAAGTTTATAAATATTTGGACAAGCCCTTGTAAAATGGGATACCAGTGTAGATGTAAACAATCTATTTCAAACAAGATATTGGTGATGCCACAAAATCTAGACTTTAAATTCCCAGAAAATAAGATCCTGAAAAAAACTGAATTAATGGTGACTTCCTCTTGGACAAGTAGCAATAAACAAAAGAAAGATTACATTCTCTTGCCTCTTTGCCTGTCCCTCCTGCTCACTTTGGTCCTTAGGTCTTAAAGGGATTCAGTCTCACCTCTTGTCCTTCTCCTTCTAAATCAAAAGTATATTTTAGTATTGCATCTATTACATGTACTCTGTACAAGTATCATACTTGTCCTTTCTTAAAGATTGACCAGTAGCTTCCATTGCTCTCCCAGCGAATCTGTAATTGTGGGGAATATTAATAAACAGACTTGAGTTGAATCACTTCCAAATCATCTTCTCTCATTAAAATATATTATATTTGTTTATACTTTAACATCCCACTAGCAAGTAAATACAGTCTATGTTGTACTAAAACAATCCACCAACCCCATTTCCAGAAAAGGAAATGAGGCCTTTGTCTAAGACGCAGTAAAACCTAAACCTGTGATGTATCACTTTGCTTGAACAGACTGGGCCTTTGGTCGATGCTCCTCTCGCACCCAATCATGACACCCTCACCTGTTACCAATGAACCTGCCCAATTTGGAATCATCCATACAGATTGTATTTATTGCATTTTAGGAAAACCAGCATTTCTCAAGATAGGTTTTATACAAGCATCTCAAACAGACAGCTCATGGGTAGGTGGCAATAACAGCTGGATTCCATTTGTGTACTATAGCTTAGACACATGCCCCATAACCTTATAACCACTCGCACCTGAGTATGATCTGAAACTCCCGTAGCTTTAAAATATGTGCAGGAATCCACACACATGCGCTATTTGATTTTACTGGCTCATCTTGGGAAATATACTGTTTTAATGTTTAGTGATTCACAAAGAATCTACTGTAAAGCTGAAAAACTGACAAGCGAGTAATAAATCCACTACTCATCATTTTTTGCCTTTTGGATTCAACTTCTACAGCCTGACATGTTCTCAGAGCTTGAATCTTGAATGTATCCGAGAACAAGGACACATAATATTTATCCTATTGTCTTGTTGTTTATGAGAAATGATTGTTGAGCTTGGACCAAACCCTGTGAGAGCCAGAAAAGTGACGTAGTGCATCCCCCACCCAGGGTTCTGTTGAACATATGCTGTGCTGGCATTGACTATTCCTGTAGAGATCCAAGAAAACGTGTTGTCCTAAGACACCGTTGCCACAGCAGCATCAGCAGGAAATGCTTGAGTCCAAGAGTCAGCAGAAGAGGGACCAGGAGTTGTTTCATCATTTGACGAGAGACCAGTTATCTTTCTGTTCGTTTGCACTTTGGTTCCAAACATAGCCTCCCAATATCTGCGCCTTATTCTCTCATACACATACATTCATAATCAGCTGATCGTCATGTGTTGTGGTCATGTAAGATCTCTGTATATTTCTTTACTTTTAGTTTAGTTTTAAGCCACATCTCATCCAGCACTCAAAGCACAACTGCACAGCTACGTAGACAAATAAAATTGCTTCAGTTAAATATTTACTTTGCCTTCTGGTCTTTTATGCAGCACAGTAGAAAAAGGTTTATAGTGCAATAAGAATGAGGATATGATGAAAATAAAGCGCAGGTCACATCTTCTTTAGGAAACTGTGTGACTTTCCAGCCACAAAGGAAGTGTACAGGTCAGTCCACAATAAGGAGAAAGAATCTCTTGAAAAACAGGAGACGGAGAGTAACACCTTAATGAGAAAGACGCTAACTTCAAACATTTTAATCTGTTCAGCAGCCAGGAACTATGTTTATAAAATAGTATGTCTGACAATTAAGAGCCTATAACCACTAATTTTTCCACTTGTAAATATGTGTGCCACATACAGTTAGTCTGCACTACGTGTATCTATCCCAGCGCAAGAGTCTGTCAGCAAAGCCTGTAGTTCCCCAACATGAGCGCTACATGTAATTATAATCCCTGTATTCAATAAAGTAGCATTAACCCTTTACTGTTTTGCTCAATGTTTGGTAGAGCATTTTGAGTCTCTGTATTATAATTTCTTATGTCCTCAACTGCATAAAGCCATATTTTTATCACTCAGTTGAGGTATGTTATTTTAAAATAATATTTATATGTATATATGTATATGTCTTCAAATAAAGACATTCCCATTGCTTTTACATTGTGATGTTGAAGTAATAATATGGTACAAACTGCTGGGGGCGACAAAATATCATATTTATTAATGAGTGCAGCTGCTGCTGAATTAGATAAAGAACTACCTGTTCTTTTTAGGGTTGTTTACATTTTAGGTTGTAGCGAGGCCATTTTGAGAAAATTACTTTAATACGTGGAAAAAGATAAGTTTATGCTGAAATGAAGGGCAGTGGCGTGGTCTGCTTGTCCTCTTAGTGTTTTAAATGAGTAAACTGTTAAACACCATGTAGCGACAGAGCCAATAAAGCGTTTAACAATGATACAGTGATTTTCCAGGTGCAATGGGAAACTGTTCATACAGGCACAAACAGCAGCTGCTTACTTTAAGAACTCAAGACCTGGGCAAAGGACATGAAACTCACCTATGTGAGATAAGGAGGTACAGACTGCGCTCAGCAGATCCCTTATTTCTCTAGATAAGGTTCGTTTTAGTTGATTAGGCTTTTCGTGGTTTTATTTTCTGTCATTAACAGAATCAATTTCATCCAAAGTCCCTCACTGCTCAGTTACTTCGTTGCTCCAGCAAACGGCGCCAAATCCTACACGTCTGTAGAGAGAGCCATGCTGCGTTCAGGGCACTTTTATAAAAAAAAAATCATGAAGTAACAACAAAAAAAAACAACAACAACAATAATAATAATCTTTTTTCTAGACTTTGTAGAATATAATTGACTACTGTGAATAAGAATGACGCTTTAAAGAGAGAATGCTTTGAAAAATAATGCCATTTATTCATATTTAGCATTTAATCTCAGTAGTAAACAGAAAAAAGGTATTGTACCTTTATTTATATAGCACTTTTACAAATTCAAAGTGCTTTCTTATAAATAAGATATATAAAATTAATAATAAAAAACATACATTTAACATATTTGTTTTTTAGTCTACAACATGTAGAGCACAACACAAAAAATATAATAATATATCAGACATATTTTAAAAGAATAAAAATGTAAAACACAAAAAAACATAAACTGGCCATAACCTTTAGAAAATAAATTCTATGTGATAATACATAAAAACATACAAGGAAAAATATTTAGTTAAAGGCCTTGGAAATCACGTAAGTTTAGATAGAAATGTGGATTTGCACATAGAATAGAATCAGAGAATCAGAACCACACCAAGTTTCTAATCCTGCTGATATTTTTCGGGTGATAAAAGGCTGATTTCACAACTGACCTAAATGCTAAAACCGAGGTCTGAAGGAAATACAACACCTTTTTAAAATCAGAACCTATTTTGAATTTTATATATGTAATAGTCACATGTCATGCGACACTAAACCCTTCCATTGTGAAATATTATTAAACATTTCAAACCACTTAGTCAAGAATGAGCCTGCCATTGACTTCACCAGCTGCTCCATAGTAAAGCTAAAGGTGTTAAGCAACTCAAGTGACAAAACTAAAACAAAACTAAAAATACAAATAAAAGCTTTGATTTATTTTTCAGTTCTATTGTCTTATCGCAGATACTTCGGTGTTAGTTGTTGTTTTTTGAGCGGTTTTTAAATTTCTGATACCCTTGAAGGCAGCACAATAGTTTTGACCTCTTCCGCTTTTTTACCTGCAGCTGAAAACTCGGAAGCATTGCTTCTGACAAAGTGGGTGTTTGCCAATGAAAGGAAAAGGCCACAAACAAATAGTTATATTGTCTGTATACAGGTTATAGAGAGAAAGAGTAAAGAAAGGAAAAGTCTAATGAGCTAGAACAGGTTTAACCGGATAAAAAGCACGTAAAGCTTTGTTTTTCTTTAACTTATCTGAAGTTGGCGTGTCCTCGTTGTTCATAATGGGATGTTGTGGCAGCACAGAGGTAAGTTTGCTTAAAGATGGTGGAAGTAACTTTAAAAGTTGAAAGCCGAATAGCAGACGGGCTTTCCTAAACGTCACTTCTTGGACAGTAGCTGTCGCTTTTCTCAGCAGCAGCAGCAACACAGCAGCTTGTTTTAGAGCAGCAGAGTAGATACTGCACGACAGTCTCAACCCAAACACACCGAAGAGCTCTTACCTGTCTTTTATTTATGCCTTGGCAGAAAAAACGTGACTGGAAACCGCTGGAGGAGCGAAGCTGTACTGATATCCCATGGCTCGTTATATTTACGTTGTTTTGCATTGGAATGGTAAGTCTTTGGTTGTAATATGCACGACTACATGCGCTTATATACCAACACTGTAGTAATCATGAAAGTCTTAATATGAATTTGTGTTGAAACTCTGCTGGAAAAGTGTTGATTCAACTTTTTGGAGCATGAGGTGCAGCTGCCTAACTACAAGTTACTGCTTTATACTAAGAGATGTTTATAAGAGGTTGTCCGCCACATTTAAGGGGGTAGGGGTGGGTGATGTGGACTAAAAGCGTCATTTTACAAAAGTTTTGAATTGATGTAAATGACGAAATGAAATGATAATTGCTCAATAATATCTTTTTGGCCACAGAGAACTGTTCAAACCAGTTAAACAGCCTAAACAATGACATATTTCCTTTAGCATGTTGTATAAGTCAAAAAGTTAAATCAACACTTTTCTGATTCATCGGTGTTATTATCGTTCATACAAGTAGGTGGTTATGCAGTGGACTGGACTGTATTAGATCCACCTGAAAGTGAAGTGCAGGTTACAGACATCTCAGATTATGAGTGCAGCTAATTAAAAATCACTAGTGGTTCTACATTTAGTAAATAAAAACATATTAAAGATGACTTCATGGTGCTACTTGCTGTTGATGTACTAAATCTTGATATTTTATGCAAGTAGTTAACATTATCCAACCTGTGCCATCTGCAGCTGTGTATATGTGGCTACCCCATCGCCACAGGAGGCGCCTCCAGGCTTATCTCAGGATATGACAGTTATGGCAACACCTGCGGTCGGAATAACACCAAGATTGACGGAGTACCCCTCAGTGGCAAGGACATGACAGAAAACAAGTTTGTTTGATTTGCTGACACTTAAATGGTTTCATTTGCTTGGTTTTTCTAACTAGACCACGACAGAACATGTAGTAATAGATTCAGTACATCATAAGAATAAGTATACATAAGACATGCTGAGTTTTCTTCTGCCCTCTGTACTTGAGTGTGGGTGGCACCATTCAGAATTACATGTGTGCATGCAAGGATTGCATCATGTTATCCTAATCTGATGTGCCACAAACAACAGGTTTTGGCATTTGTAAACACTTGAGTAAACTGTTCTCCATCTTACGTAGTAGTATTAGTAAGATTGAGATCTGCAAACCATTATATTTAGCTGAAAAGTACACTTTTGTAATAACAGTATAGTAATTCACTCAAACGTTTGAGATATATCACACTGGTTTGTATGGGAGGTTTTTGAGCTGTAGCTTTCCATCTACCAACAGTCGTCAGTCCCAGTTACTCTGAAACAATGGGTCATGCTTTATTGATGGGCTGATTGCCCACGGAGGCCTTGAATAAAAGGCATTTTGGCTACAAAGAAGGATCTGTGTGGCAGGGTAGCAAATGTCACCGTCTTTCATATTCTTCCTAGACAAAACAGTCCCAAGTGGTCTGTAGTTGTAATACCCAAATACTATAGCGATATAAAAATACAGATATTTTCATTTATGGAAAATTGTTTTATATTTTTGAGGGAGCAGTGTGGCAGCACTTCATACTGACCAGTTTAATACATTTTTTTTTTGTTTTTTCCAGATATGTTTTCTTTCTAGAGCCTTGCAACATTGACCTCATTAACAGGAAGGTCAAGTCCATTGCCCTGTGTGTCTCCAAATGTCCTGCCACTGAACTGGAAACATACAATGATGTAAAGAATTTTGCTATGAATAATGGTGAGTAAACTGCAAAAGTGAAACGTATTTCAGAATAACGGTTGTTCGGAGTTTGAGTTTACTGATATGTACATGCAAGTTTAATAAATGTTTGACATGAATGGGATACACATTAAATGTCATTGTAACAGTCAGGTATGAAAATATTTTATTGAAACTGAATATGTAATCTATTTTATTTTTTCCTGTTAGGCTCTTATCTCTGCTCCTATGATATTTCTTTTACACAATACACATACCATTCAGAGAGATCAACTAAATGTCCCAAACTCCCTGTTCCAGCAAGGTAATAATCTCCCTTGTATTTAATTTATCATTTTCATGTGAAAATTGCACATTAACTTGTTAAGGGTTTAGTGTAGCTGATCTGGGTACAGTGTCTTTAAACAAACAACAGCAAATGTTGTTTACATGTTGTAGGGTATTATAGGGTTATAGGGTTTATAGTCTTGTCTTGTCTTGTCTAGTCTTATAGCATTGCTGTATGCTAGATTTTTCATAATCATTTTACATTCAAATCTACACTTCATTCATGTATTCAGTTATTTATTTGATAACCTATTATGCAGAATCCACTTTCTGGTCATTTATCATCTGGACAGGTCCTCACAGTGGCAGAGTGTGATCTACATTTAGCAATTCAACAGCTAAATAAATAAAACAATGCAAAATTCAAGTCACTTCTAGTAACAAAACTTCAATCACCATTAAATTAAACAAGCTAAATAACCTGAAGTACCTTTCTATTTACACGTCGGCATTTCTGCACATGGTTGTTTGTTATTCCGCTCTGATGCGCACACAGACAGGTGAGCACACTCCCACCAGCAGACAGAGAGCGTGCGTTGTTATGATTTCAAATTTTCAAAGCTCTCAAAGCACCATGTTGTTTGGTCTTTGCTTAAAAAAACTCCCATACTTTAAATAATCGCGGCCATTTTTTTTTCGCTCGATCTTGACTCAGACTCAATGTTTTCACTACACACAACCGTCTTACCACAACAGCAACGCATCAACACACGTTCCTGAGAATGTCTCTGAGTGCAAAAATTCAGCCAGGACAGAAACAAGGATCTGCATGTTATTTTTGCTTGAAAATTTACAGACACACTCTGGAAAGGCCATGGACCTGTTTTTTTTTTTGTTTGTTTTTTTTTACCCTTAAAAGGGATATAATATGGGCTCTTTAAAGAACTTATAACTACAACACATTTAAGCATTGTGCATTGTAGCACAACGACCAGATACATAACATAAATACACTCTAGATAGTCTGCCACAGTCCATAATTTATTGTTTTAAACAATATTCACTAAAAGTAAGTGCACCCATTTGTTTCATGCTTGCAGTAAGGCTTTCCCGCTGTTCCATCGCTGTATTCCTCTGGATATCGGCTGCTACGCTGAATTCGCCCAGGCATTCATCACATTTGTCAGTGACAACTCTGTGCTGCGCCGAGTCATCGCTGGTGTGATGACCAGCAAGGAGATCATCATGGGCCTTTGTGTTTTGGCTTTAGGTAGAACACATAGTTATATTTCTATGCCTGTTGTATGCATGTGGATATCTTGAACTGAGATGTGTTGAGTTGTTGACATTTTGATTGAGGTTTTTGTCTGTTTGTTTGTTTTTTGTTTTCGCTGCTGTTCCAACTCCACAGCTCTAATTGCTTAAGAGGATTCAGTAGGAACTGGTGGAAGTGGAGCTATTTTTGTTGTAATAACAGGAAATGTTTAAATGGTTACAGTTTGTATCCACGGTTTAGCCAGCAGGCACGAATTTAAAATCTGCTCCAACTCAATACAAAAAGACAACATTCATCCTGTGTCAGTTTTAGATCCCCTTGATCTCAGAATTTCTGAATTTCATCAGCCTGGCTTGGATGTGTTAGTTGTCAGGGTTTTGTCATTTATGACATAACAGGCATTCCCTTCATAGGATTTGTGGGCTTTTGTCATTACAGCTTCATGTTCTCTTGTTTAAATGAAGTAAAGCTACTTATTTTAGATAAATTGTGTAGTTTAATGTATTTATCTAATGTTCATTAATCATGCTTACTTTTTTTTTTTTTGGATACAGTTTTGTCCCTGATCATGATGGTTGTGATTCGTTACATCTCCAAAATACTGGTGTGGATTCTAACGATTCTGGTAATCATCGGCTCTATAGGTAAATTCCAAAGTAACCCTCTGTACATGTACTTCACTCATACACCCACACCCCACTGTTGTATTTTAACAATAGAGGATGTTTCTGTAATTGACCTAATTTCTTCTCTAATCTTCTGCAGGTGGGACTGGTGTCCTCTGGTGGCTGTATGTTGACAGCAGGAATGCCCTTGATGCTCACACCCTGTCAGTATTTGGGAAAGAAGTGGCCTCAGACAATGTTAAAGCCCTGCTGGTGTATTCAATTGGTGCTACAATTTTCACGGTATGAGTTCACAGCTCATATGTGTGTGCATTTTATAGCCTTTTTTATCAGTGATAGAAAAGTATTTTTAATACAAGTACATCAAGTGCACAAATTGTATATGAATTTAATAAAGCTACCTGTGGAATTTGGCCACAGTAAGAAGGGAAGGGAATTACATTAATGTCTGTTTTCTGATATAACAGAAAAGTTTTCTGTGCTTACATAGCCTTATTATTTTGTTAGAGCACCAGTCTCTGTTTGTCCCTACAGGTGGTTCTCCTGCTGATAATGTTTTTCATGAGGAAGCGAGTGGCCCTCACCATATCTTTGTTCCATGTGGCTGGTAAAGTGTTCATCCACCTTCCCCTACTGGCCCTGCAGCCTTTCTGGACCTTCCTCTGCCTCATGCTCTTCTGGGTTTACTGGATCGCTGTGCTTCTTTTCCTTGGGACTTCAGGTTAGGACAATGTCTAGTGGAAAGCTCTCCTACTTGTGCATTTATTTATGTGTATTATATGAATGCTTGCCAGATTCAAAACTGCGTTCATATATTTCTTTTACTGACGTATACATGCTCATCAGTGCAGTATACAAACTAGTTTTTAGTATTCACTGCATCAACAACAACATTTTCCAAGCAAGTAGAATATCAAGTTTGTTACTTGTGACATTTTGTCTTGGTTTTGTGGCATGACTAAACTCCCACATTTGAAATCTTGTGCTAGTCTCATGATGTGGGAGGATGGACTCAAAGAACTACTTCTCTCTTCATCTCCCACTTCTCTTTTCTGGAGTTGATTAGCATTTAAAACAGCAGACCAACATAAATTAAGTCAAGAAAGCAGAATTTCTTAGTTCATATTCACTATTTTTAGGTTATATTGTGACATATTAATCCCACATAAAATCATTAAAGTACAGTTTATTGCGCTTGTTTCCAAGTAAAATGCTTGAAAATATCATGTGAATGTAGAGGAATGTATAGCAATCCAGGCTGACTCTTTTCTCTTCACAGGGACTCCAGTAAAGAATAACTCTACAAACATGGTTGAATATCAAATGCAAGGTCCTCTTCAGTACTTGGTGTGGTACCACGCTGTGGGTCTCATCTGGATCAGTGAGTTCATTCTCGCTTTCCAGCAGATGACTATTGCTGGAGCTGTTGTCACCTACTACTTCACAAGGTACAAAAAATTTAATCATATGATCACATCATCTCTAATGTCAAAGTTCCATCATATTTCTACGGAGCCCCTAAAGGGACACAGGGAATTAATAAAAAATAAAAAGTTGTAGGCTAAATCCAGGTGTGACATTGGTCTTCTTTCTTTTTGTGTTCAAATGCAAATACAGGAATTGTTTGAACTTTATTGGACTTAATTATAAGGTGTTACAGCTTTGCTCGCTAGTCATCATCAGTATATTGTATCTGATTGATATCTAAAGCGTATTTTAAAGTCTTGCAGGCACAAGAGATCAGTATGGCCAAGCTCCAACTGTAGCCACAGGCACAGCCACAGCCACTTGCTGCATTCACTTAATGTGCTCTGGCTACTGGCTGTAGCTACAGCACACATGGACCTGTGGTTGTATGAAATACTAAGCTAATATGTAGCTATAAATTGCTCATAAGTGTGCCAGAAGCAATTTTCAAGTGTAATGGTGCAGAGAGGAGAGATACTTCTGGGACGAGCTGCAGAGCTCTGGGTGTAATCACACGCACTTCAGCTCTAGCGATATATGATAACATTAATATGTGTAGCGGTGAAACGAGTAAAAGAACAATAATAATAATATTTTCTTTTTTTTTCTTTTTTTTTTTTTTTGTCCATGTCCATTTTGTGGCTCCATATTTTAAGTTTTTGGACAGTATACATTTTATAATTTCTTCTCCATGTGTATGATTAACTTAAGAAATAAGTCCCAGATGCCAGCAACTCCCATCCTTTCTTCCATGGCACGCACCATCCGCTACCACCTGGGTACTCTAGCCAAAGGCTCCTTCATCATCACACTTGTTAAAATCCCTCGCATCATCCTAACATACATCCACAGCCAGCTCAAAGGAAAGGTGAGCTGCGAAATTATTATTTTTTATTTCATAAAAGTCCTTTGTGAAATCACATCAAGCTAAAACACCCATCATGAGAATCTTCTGTACTGTACATTGTTGTTAAAATAGTCAACATGTGAATTTCTTAACTTTTCATAGGAGAATGCCTGCGCCCGTTGCATGCTGAAAGCATGTGTGTGCTGTTTGTGGTGTCTAGAGAAGTGTCTAGCATACTTAAATCAGGTAAGTAATCTTCTATTGCTGAAGAAACTTCAGTGCACAATGGATACAAGGTTCCAAGTATTTTCACCATCTGTAAATTATTTCAGAATGCTTACACTGCGACAGCCATCAACAGCACCAGTTTCTGCACCTCTGCACGTGATGCTTTACTTATCCTGGTGGAAAACGCTCTCAGAGTGGCCGCCATTAACACTGTGGGCGACTTTGTCCTTTTCTTGGGAAAGGTAGTGTACCACACACATGTTCTGCATCTGCTGTACATCAGTTTTTCACATGAGGTGCTCCTTGAGACACACAAAAAAACATTTTCTAACCAACTGTAAATTTTCACGCCCAGGTGCTGATAGTCTCCTGTACAGCATTTGCTGGAATCCTGGCTCTAAACTACCAGAGAGACTACACCGTGTGGGTGCTGCCTCTTCTCATCGTTTGTCTGTTTGCCTTCCTGGTGGCCCACTGCTTCCTTTCTGTGTTTGAGAACGTGGTTGATGTTCTCTTTCTCTGCTTTGCTGTGGACACAAAGTATAATGACGGCAGCCCAGGTCGAGAATACTACATGGACAAGGCCTTAATGGTGAGAGGAAAGCGTGTACATAGGGTTAATGTTATTGGGTTTCTTTTGCTATATTGGATGGAGTTTTGGAGGCTCATTATTTGAAACTATTAGATATGCACATGCTGTGTGCATAAAATTATCATTTTTAACTTTGCTGTGTGGTTCTGACATTTCCAGCTGCAACAAGCTACATGCCCAGTTTTGTTTTTAATTATTCGCTCCGGGAAAATATATACATAATGTGATCTGAGACAACCAGTGAAACATGTGTGGTGAACATTTTGTATGGAATCATAAATTAATATTTGGCAGTAAATAGAAAAATGTGGACAGGGAGGGGGGAAATGAAAGGACCTTGACATTTTTCTTGGATATTTATTTTTGAGTTTTGAAGGTTTTTTTTTTCTCTCAATGCATTTTTGGTTCTTTGACTTACAAATAGAGATTAATGTAACTTTATAACTCTGCTTCGTGTTTTCCAGGAATTTGTTGAGGACAGTAAGAAAATGGGTATGTACCAGCCAGGTGATGGAAGTGGACAAGAAATGAAGTCCATGGTGAGTTAAAGTCCAGCAGCAAAGCAAATACAGAATATCTTAAGCTGGATTTATATTTTTTTTTTACCTCATTCAAAAAAAGTAAACCACTGACCACTATGTTGTGTGCAATTTTAAGACTGTACCTTTTGTGGGTGTGACAGACAATTGCACGACAAAGTCAGTAAATAGTTTTGTCTTTCTTGCAGGCACGCGGCGGGACTTTAGCTTAACAAAGAATCAGAACAACTGCCAAACATTAAAACACTGTAAGGTTTAACTCCACTTTAACATTTCACTCCAGGGACATCAGTTTAATAACATTACCTTTTATATGGAAGTTTTACACAGCTTCATTGAAAGTTACATTGAGTTTTATTGTTTATTTCTACAACAGAGGTATTGCTATTTTAAAGTTTGACACTAATATTTCTATGGTGAAATCGCATTTGGGTTTTGTGTGTTGTTATTTTTTTTATAATACTGTTGTGTTTAACGGGGTTTAACATGTATGACCTTTTTTAGTGGTGTTAGCTGATATATGAATGGCTCGGTGTATATTTTTAAATGGATGGTTAACTATGTTTTGTCAAAGGCTGTTCAAGTTACTTATTACTTATTAAATTTTATACTTGAAAAACAGTTTTTGTATTGTTTGATGTTTTGTCAAAACATAATCAGGATCACATAAAGTGTTTTCTCATCAGCCACAATGGAATTCATGTCTTAGAAAAACATTGTTAATAATGTCTGAAATATTGGAATACCACAGTACATAATGCCGCATTGAACATTAGGCAACATTAGCATTTGTCAAAGTAAGGGAAAATATTAACATGTATTATTATTGTACTATAAGGTACATTGGAAATATAAAAAGATCAGCTGGAACGCAGCTTAATTAAAGTTCTTACCCACTGCCCCAAATATTCAGCTGTCAATTCCAGCTTCAACCACTTGGGAGCAGCAAATTTCCATTTTACATCCACTGTGTCTCCTCCTTCAAAATCTAAATGTCAGCATTTATTTTCCATTAGAAGATGCTGCCATTTAGATTTTTCCATCTGTTGGATATATTCATATTCTATCACTTAATTTTAATTTGATTTTGATTTTAGAAAAGACCAACTTATATGTGTGTAACTTTTGAGAAATTTAGTAAAATATTTAGAACTGAGTTGAGTATATAAATGTGTAATATTACAACTAAACCAATTAGCTCTGTATACTGTAATTTTTTTGCATTGTTGGCAATAGCTGTATTTAGTTTCTCTATAACACACAGGTTTTAAAAAGCACTGTGTTATTTCCACGTACAAAGGCAGTAGGCATTTCTTGTCAAATGATGTACACATACTCTGAAGTAAATGCATTTACACTGTAGTGTATTTTCCTTCACTGTACATTGCTGAAATTACCTTGTGTATTATAAATGTTTCTAATCTAAATCTGTCCACACGTGTATCCACAGTCTACTAATGTACAGATTACTGGCTCATCCTCTCCTGTTTCTTTCCAAACGAGCATTGACTAGGGAAGACTCAAGCCACTAAGCAGTTAGAGGTTATTGATGGGAAAGCTCTCTCCGCGCTGCTGCCCACCTCCATAAAACAGAAATCCAGCTCGATGGCTGGTGAGTCAGGCCTAAGTGATTTCTGTAGACCTTAAAGAACACTAACCATTCCTGGAAACCCTTTGTCAGTGGACTAAAAGACAATATATTCTTTCTCAGCAGAATGCAGCTTGATTTGACAACTTAAATGGCTTTAATGTATTATTGTATTGACTTATTAAATGATTTGGCTTAAATCATTACAATTCTGACAATGTCAGTTATTATACTGTTCAAAGCTTGCACACATGGGCATTTGTGAAAAATCTTTACGTTTTAGACATATTCCATTTTTTAACAACACTATCAGAGATCAGAGATTGAAGCTCTTTTCAATTATATTGTCTTTAGACGCTCAGAGCAGGCACATTTTAAATGTATCGAGGCTTCTGGGAATTACTTTTAAATGAAAATCATTTGCCTATATATTTTCATATATTTATATAATTATTTTTGTTATTTTACAGATCTGTACAAAATATAGTATTTGCTTCCTGACCTAAGTTCTGATGCTCTTCAAATAGTAGTATCCCACTGCTTTATGGATGTTTTGTTTGCACAGACCCAGGCACAGTAACATAAGCTTGCTAAGTGTGTGTGTTTGTGTATGTGAGAGTGTATATTGACCAACAATGACTTAACCATTAAGAAGAGCCATACTGCCTCCTCAGCAGCTTGCTCTGGAAGCTTGCCTCAGGCCTTTACAGAGTATTAGTGCTTACTGTAGTACACAAACAATGAGAATTGGACACAATGCTGCATATGTGCAAATAGAACAAGCTTTTTACAATATACTCAAAAGCAATCATAGGAATAATATCCTACATATACACAGAGTGTACATCTATAAATATAGATGTTCATGTTTAACTTAGTTGTTTGATTTTCAAACCATCTAGCCGTGTCTTTTATACCGGTATAATATGTCATGATTTGGCAAATGTACACATACAGAAAACATAAACAAGCCCTGAAAAGGTGAAAAGCCAAGCAAAACCTTTTATTGTATTTATACTTATGGAAAAATAAAGTACTATTAGGTTACATGTATAACAACATACATTCTGATGATGTCTACCAGGAATATAATGATGGGTGTATGCATTTATTATTAATAATGCTATTATATTATAGCAATAGTAGAACAATGCAGTGAAGGTGATCAAACAAAACAAAGAACATTTTGGTATTTTGCTTAAACTATTTAATATGCACTTCCTGGTGGTCCTGTTATACGTACAGTTTAAAGTTTTGTTTACTCCTTACTTTGCCCGTGAACAGTACAATATAGTTTGACAAAATAATCCTTGTAATATTTTCAGCATTATGGGAAATGTAAATAATCTTTAGAGAGGGCTAAAATTCAGGGAATGTCAGTGAGTACTGTTGAGAAGGTTGCATGTCCTCAACTCACTCGGTAAAAGTGCAGTGCTTAATCACTACCCTGTTTAACTTGAATGAGTCAGTTTTTAAAAAAAAGTAATGCTGCTGATAATGTCTGTATAGTGAATTTATGTCACTAATAACAGGTGATCACACATTATACAGCAACAATACCAGCACCAGTGTAGAAGTGATTAATTGAAACTGAATGTATTGCTTTTTCAAGAAACATCATTTCCAAAAAGCAACTTGAAGCATTTCCCATCAGTGCTCAGTCATTCTGTCTTCCCATATGCTGGCAGATCACTTTTTATTGTTGGACTGTCTCCAACAACAGCCTCCACTGTGTGGACATTAGGCAATGAGATGGTATCTGCACTATGGTCAGCATAAACAGGTATAGGAAAAGTGTGTAAAAATGATCATTTGTGACTTCCCGATCTGAGCTGCTGCTGACAGATCCTGTTTCCAACACACCCACACACACACACTCTCAAACTGTTCTCACAGTGAAAAAAAGGGAAACAAAGGTCATTCACTCAGGTCAGTGAATGTATGCTTTCCTGAACTTTCCTACTGTACATGTGTTTACGTGTACTTTGTGTGAATGTATGTATGCATGTATGGCGTGAGTGTGATGCTGACTCATAAAATATTCACCTATTCTCCTACATAATACAGTAAGGTTCTTGCAGAGAGAACACATTGCCTACAGAGTTTGTCACATCTCACGACTAGTTTTGCTTCCAAATTTAAGTGATGCATAAATTTAGACTTATGGGAGATGTGTCATTTCATTTTTTATGTACCTCAATAACAGCTGCACACCTTAAAATGGTGGACTGCAGCTTTTATAGCACAAAAAGAAGTCAGACATGAAGAAGTGAAACATTGGGCATTAGACATGAAACAGACAACAGAAAAGTGGTCACACAGAAACAAGAGTGTATTGCATATGTTCCATCAAATAACATGTGACAATGCATCCAGGCAAACATTGGTCAATATAGCCTTTATTTCAGCAAATCATACATACACTGTAAAAAATGCATCTGTATCATAACCTTTAAACACTATCAGAGCCGTGATGACAGTGTGTGATTGGTTCAGAGTGGCTACAGTGACTGAGGTCATCAGAATGATTTGCATGTGAAAAAGCACTTTACGACTGAAATGTTTTCCAGTTCATAAAGTGAATTGAAGTTCCAAATTAAAATGCATCAGCAAAAGAAAAGAACTACAGGGCATTTTGATGGCACTTTTCGGGTCTTAACATGGAATTTCAACAAATGTTTGATTCAAAACGAAGCCAGACAGCAGATTAATAATGGAAAATTAACATAGAATAACTGGTCCCAGGTCTGCATAAACAGTCACAGTCAACTTATGAAGAATACACAATTCTGGGATCAGTTTCAGTTTTCAACCCTGACAGATATACACTATATATTAGTTACAGCAGATCAGGTACAAATCAAGCTTCTGAAACAAGGTCAAAGCAAAATACTGTAAGATATTCACCATTTTTTCATATAAAGCTGTCTAAACCAAAGCTTCCTCTAGCCAGTGTACTAATATATATATAAAACATTTTCAAATCCAGCAGGACTTAAGTTTTTGTATGCCTTAACTGCTATGTATCTCTGTGCTTATCTACATTCTAGCTATCCAACGTAATAACGCAAAATATCTGAAATATGGCCATCATAAGAGAAAACCCCAAACACAGCCCACTTCAAACCCCAACTATTATCTGAGCTTGGCAGTAAAGCCACTCTTATGCAGTGCAGTGACAGCTTAAGCCAGTCCAGTAAGCATGCCTCTCTCACAATTACTGCTAGTCATTTTTTTTTTACCAGTAAAAGGCACACCTTACCCTTTATCCCCTTCCAGACATTTAAAGCAGGCCTGAGTGGTGCTGTGGTTTTATTACTGTGCAAGAGATTTGTTCTGTCATACTGTGTGCTCAAATCACATAAAATCTGAGACTTATGTGTGAAAATTTAAACCCATGGGACGGCCACATCTTCTTCTGAACTCAGATAAGGTTTTCTTTCAGCTCACTGACATATTAAAGGTCAGTAAACATTTTTATCACAGATTTGTGCAGTTTATGACTTAAAAGTGTACTTTCATCTGCACACGCTTGAGGGAATTTTTAACCTCAAGCTCCATTATGTTTTGAGTTCCACAAAGGTTTAGCCTCTGGTTCTTCAGACCAAAACATCACGCAATATTAGACATGCTACAACAAATCTGTTTCATCTTCTGTATTCATCCAATAACGGATTAGAAAAATAGATAATATTTTCCCCCCTAACACCGCCGGCCAAGCAGTAATTTGTCTCTTCTTGTTGCTGAGCCTGTGAGATGATTTGACTTGATTTGTGTCTCAGTGAAAACGGTTAGCATGTTGGTTCTGATTGTTATCCAGCTCACATTCGCTTTTTTGCCTTAATTCTCCTAATGAAGCATGTCTAATACTTATCTTGTTTTTCTACACAGTTACAAATCATGATCAAAAGAAACCTAAAAAGTGCAATATTTTCTTATCTACATCATCAATATCCCACCTATACACAGGAACATTTGATAAGGAGTAAAATTATGGGCTTAGAACAGGAGGAGGATGAAGGAATGAAGAAGGGGAAGTCTCTTTTACATTGTGCCTCAGGCACAAACATACTCAGGCATCAGAGTGCTGCACAAGGACAGGACACACTAAGACATGGACTGTCCAATGAAGGGAGCACGTGACCAAATCCAAAGCAGTGGACTGGTTGTCAATTAGTCCTTGTTAAATTCTCTGGTTGGCTGACACACAAGTGAATAAGTGCCATTAACCAATCATATTTTATACTTAGTCACGAAGTCATAACGTTTCAGGATTTTTTAAACATATGAACAAACAATACACAGAGAGTAGTCCATAGGCTGTTAGTATGATTAAGTATCTGTCTGGGGAGTCACCTAGAAACGTGCAATTTGACCAAAGAAACAGTTTGTTTTTGTGTTTTCTTTTTTAAAATTATGACAGATATTCATCATTGTCGTCGTCGTCATCCTCATCTTCATCGTCCTCATCATCCATTCCGGCCTGATCATTCAGGACAAATGAATCTTCGTCATCATCAGTGAGGAGCGAGTCTCCACTTCCAAGGTCTCCAGAAGACTCCAAAATCACACCTACAAACAGAGATAAAGCCAACACATACAATTAAACACATTTCAGTTAAACACAGGTATTTGCTGTAAGCTAGGTAAAAAACACACTCTCGTGTCTGTACAGTAAAGCTCTAGGCAGCATCCCATTAGCTTAGCTTAGTTGCACACAGACTGGAAACAGGCTGTCAATAAGAGTCCAATGTCTGCACATGACCAAGAAGCTGTTTAGCAACATTTTTTGTAAAATCTTTATAAGGATGAAATAAATCAAAATGTTTTAAAGGTGCTGATGAGCTGATTCTGTAATGTCTTTCTAACTCCCACATTTCTTGTCTAAGCCACTGGTTGTACCTTCACATATATTGTACAGACTGGTATTGATCTTTACATTTATCTCTGCAAGAAAGCAAGTACATTTATTTCCCAAAAGAAAACTGTGCATTGACCCTAATATCTATAAATTATTTCCCACACGATGTGCTAACTGGAAATTAAACTCTATCTGCCCTCAACACAACTTTTGAGAGTGCTGCCTACCACAGTCTGCAGGGCCATGAGTGCGTGACCCGGCCACCTCGTTGCCATAGCGATCCACACACCAGCACTGCCCACTGCTGCTGTGACACTGGTGGGATCTGTAGTAACCTTCCTCATCACAGGATGGCAGATACTGACCTGCACATGAAAGCCAAAACACACAGAAGGACACAATGAGGAAGGGTAACTCACTGTTTAAGTATTTGTGCCACTGTGTGTTTCAGTGTGTGTGTGTGTGTCTCACCAAGCAACTTCTTCCCCGCTTGCTTTTTGTTGATACTGGACAGCTCTGCTTTACAAGGGGAATCTGAAAGGCATAGACAAGAGATTCTGGTAACAAACTGCAGAAGTCTGCTGTTCTGGGAACACATCTGTGTGTGAACTTTTCCTCTTTTGTGTACTTTTTGCTTTCGTCACGATATTTGTTATCCTGCTGTCTTTGTGCAGCTCTGGTGACTCATCTGTAAATACTATTTCTTTATGACGAAAAAAAACCCCAACTTATTCATTCTTGGTCTCACACAATGCTATTTTAATGAAATGTATTGTACTGTGTATCTATATTGTAATTTATTGTGCTTCATTTTATTGTATTTTACAGTGTACAGGCTATGAAAAAGCAACAGTTATAGTAAGTGCACACAGATACTGTACCTGTGTACCTCTGGAAACATGTGCACCACTCAGAGCTGGTTATAATTTTGTCTGCATGTGTATCGCAGGATTTGAAGAATGCGTCTGAGCATGGCTCGTTCCTGTCCAGGTAGAGGCTCCTGATCTCTGATTGGTCAAGCTGGAGGTCAAAGTTTGTGTCCAAGCGGGAAAACATCCAGCCCAAAGGGTCTTTACAAATAGGAGATGCCCCAATCTCAAACTCTGCACAAAAAGGTCAAACAGTTTGTATGTTTGTATAGTTAGGCTTCTCAGTGTAATGATGCTTGTAATAACACATGAAGAAATATTGCGTATATTTCCTTTCTAGACTTTGCTAATGCAGTGTGACTCACTGTTCTTCTCGGGCTTCTGAATCTTGACTCTCTTGTGGTTTCCATTCTCATGCAGCACTCTAAACCAGTCTCTCAGACGGCTCACAACCTCCTTCAGGTCTGACTCACTACACACTGAGGAATAACAACACTAATGAATAATGATGATAAAGTGATGTTTTATTGTCCTCTTAGTTCGTAGTGGAGAAATCAGTTACAGCACAAGCGCCCTAAATTCTGTGTCATGCTAGAAAACACTTTAGAGGAGCATAAGGGCCTTAGATGGTGCTTGAACTTCACCTTGGACACAATGGAAGACTTTTAAATTAAGGGAAATGTATTGTTTCTTCTGCAAACTATGCAGGTTGCAGTGTGTAGCCAAGTGTCAAGAACCGTGTACCTGTCTTGTCTGCAGAGCTGTGTTCAGGCTGAGAGGAGCAAGGACACGTGCCAGAACATTTCACAGCAATCTTCTTTCCTGTGATGCATGCCTGATAGTCTAACTTACACTGGGCAAAGGAGACAGAGACAGAAGGGATGAGACAAACAAGGAAGTGAAATCAGGTTGTGCTTCTCATCAAGAGGAAATGAAAGAATGTCATTTGTGTGCTCAGATATTTTTGTTGTTTGTGAGAGGTGAAGTGATGTGTGTGAGTGTGCATGGGTGGGAACCTTGGTGGAGTAGGTGTGGCCATCAGTTCCGCAAACAGGAGAGGGATGAACCACAGGGCAGGGTTTGCACTTTGACCCTGGACTCCGGTACAAATTAGCATCTTTAAAACTAGAGAGGAGATTGAAAAGACTTATTTTACACACACATACTAAAGATTTGACTGTATCCATATGAAAAGATTTCAAATCATGCACATCATCCTTCATCATTACTATTTATTCTCACAGTTTCAGTCAAGTTAATTTTGTATTCGCAATTTACAGCCTTGGCCTTCCATCAATTTCAGAAATGAGACAAGGATTTAGGATTTATATGTGATTATTTTCTGATTTGCTTGCACTGCGTAGTTGTAATTGTGTTGTGTTGCTGTTAAGAATGGGAAATGGGGTCAGTATGGCTTTACTGTCCTGTGTCCAGTCTGCAGACTCCCAGACAGAAGCACACACATATACAAAGCCCATTCATATCATTTGGCAGGACTTCGGGTCCGTTGTAAAGCAGTGCCAGTACTCGGGTAATTGGACTAAACAGTAATGTCACACAACAGCCACAAGAGAGCTGGGCAACCAGTGGACCAGCTGGGAAACCAGAATAACAGCAACCCCTCTGGTGTTTTTGCTTATCATGCTGCATGAATAAGCGAGCAGGAAAAAAAAAAAAACAAGGGAGAAGAGAAGAGACAGGAAGTAAATTGCTCTAATCCACTGATCCACTTTTATTTGTGTTTTATTTGTGGCTTTGTCACAGAAAAATGTAAATGCTAATTTGAGGCACAGCTTTGAAACATAGGCTTGTTTTAAAGAACAAGTGTATGCATGTGTGAGAGTGTGTGTCCTTACCTAACTCTCCTGTGGCTGACACAAGTGGCAGTCTTATAATCCTCAGTCACACACACCTTGTGGCGGCTGCATTTGACCTTCAGGCAGGGGTCTTTGGCTGGATCAAGACCTAAAAGCATAAAACCAGAGATATAGAAGGATAACTCTTTTAAGGGTGTACACTGTATGTGTATGTCAGTGTGGGGCCAAGACACAGCCTCTGAAGAGCTTCTTAAAAACACTAAGCCCATTGGTATAAACTTTCCCAGGTTACATATACCATTTGTTCCTTGAAACCATGCACTTGCACCCAAACTATGTGGATAGGTATCAGAGATCTGTGCATGTGTGTGTGTGTCTGTGTGTGTGTGTGTGTGTGTGTTTTCTTTTCTAATCAGTCATTCACTTACAGTACACTGACTATGTCCCTCCCACACTAAAGTCATAGCCTTAATGCTATTAAGTATTGGTATAGCTAAAAACAGATGGAACTGGTTATAGAGATTCCTTCTAACCTCACGCCAACCTGCACCGAGTCTTAGCATCATGTGTGCTCCTCAAATCCTCAAACTGATCTAGTATCAGCTGACAGCCATATCTGGCTTTTAAGGTAACAGCTGATTTTAGGTCTGAATCTTAGTCAGAGGGTGTGATGTTTGTTGGTAAAGACAAGCTTGTCGTTTCTGACCAGGATCTAAGACCCTGAGCTGATCTCAGAATAGTGTGTGAATGACCTCTGCTCTAAAGAACCTTATTGTAATCCCTGAGCAGCTTTGGCAGATTATCCTGCCTCCATCCTCCAACACACTATCTAATGCTATTGTTTCTCTGACATCTCTGTGTGTGGATGAATGTGTGTTTGAGGATACAGTGATAACTGAGAGTGAAAGCGTTTTTGTTCTGGTGTGCCTGGACGTGTGTATGAGTTTATCACTGGCTGTAATACATGAAAGAACTGAACATCAGCCTGTTAACCACATGAATTAACTTGTTGGTGTTTTGAAACACACATAACATTTTGTAAAGTTGATTTTTTAATCAAAAGTATGTTATAATATGTGTAATATGTATGTGTATATCTGTATACATCCACAATATGTAGCATAGGGTGAGATGATCTTCACCATCCTTTTCTTACTGCTGCTAAGTCACAGGGCTCATACTCAATGGTTGTCATGTGCATCTACATTCCAGAGAGCTGAAAAAATAAGTGAAGCACGAAGGCAAATATTCTGCCAAAAATACTGAACAGATTTAAATTAAATTTGTTGAAGAGCTAGGCTATCCACAAGTTAATTGTGTTTTACAGAGGTGTGTGTCAAGCACTTTACTTTTTTGATCATGACTCTTGAGCATTAACGGCTTCTTTGAAACAAATTTGTCAGTATATGGCAACAGCCAGCCAAACATCTTTCTATGTTGTTCAAATACACTCTGACTTTGAGCAAATGCATAATTTGAAGGTATTTTACCCGGAGGTTGATTTTCAGCAACATAATGAGTTTAAGTGGTCCTAACTCAGTGGCCATAAAAGTGAATGACTTGTAAATTTGTACAGCTCATGCTCATACAGCTCTAATTGATTCCTACTTTCTGCCACATTTCAGAGATGTTTTGGAAGCTGCGTAAAATTGTATTGTCATTGAAAACAGGATGCACTGATTTACAAATAATTTAAAACCTAAGTTTTACAGGCAACATATCGGGTGTTGGAAATTATATGTTTTTAAATATATGCTCATATTGAATTTGATGCTAGCGATTTTAAAAAATCTTGGGCAGAACCATTTTTACTAACAGGTAGCATCACCATTTCTTTTAACAACTCTGTGAAAGCATTTGGGACCTGATAAAACCAGATGTTTTGGTTTTGAAACCTTTTTTCCCATTCTTGCTTGATATATGGTTTCAGCTGCCATGGACTTTGGAGCCTCCTTAGTCATATTTGGTTCCTCCCTAATGAGCCACATATTTTAAATGTGTGACAGATCTGAACTCCAGGCAGGCCAGTTTAGCACACAGACTCTTTTACTGTGGAGCTATGTTGTTGTAATTATGTGCAGTGTGGTTTTATATTGTCCTGCTATAAACCAAGACCCTGTCTGGAGGCAGCATATGCTGCCATCATGTATGCAAGCTTCTAAACTGCATTGATAACAAGATGGATGGTCCCTCTCCTCTTTGGCGTGGAGGATGTAGAACTCCAAAATAAATTTCCAATTTGGACTCATAAAAGCACTCATTTTTAACTTCACCCTACTCAATCCTAAATAAGTTCAGGATCAGCGAGTGTATTCTCTGTTTTATGTTCTAAGTGGTTGTTACTTTGCATCAGAGATCATTGGATGGATGCATTGACAAGTTATGTTCAGTGACATGACATTTTAGAGGTGTTCCTGAACCCATGCAGAGACTTCCCCCGCAGAGACTATGGCTGTTTTTATTGCCAGAGGGACCAAAAATCACCCGATCAATATTAGTTTTGGAAGATTCCCTTACCAGGAAAATCAGTTAGATGATAGGTGGAGGTTCCATTTTTTTAGGATGAAAAGTATTTTGTTGCTCCTATCCAACTTTAGTGTGTGCTGATATAATATTGAAACTATTTCATATGTTATATTAATGTTGTCATATGTTGTATTAAGAGTATTTTCAATCAAATTTACTGTTTACTGGTTTTAAATGATTTTTAAATCACTGCAATCTGTTTATACATTTTTCTCACTGTCACAACAGTTTTGGAAATTATGTTTTATACAGATATTCTAAACAAAATACAAGGTTTTTACAAGAGATACATGTCCTTAGCTGAATATTTATATTAATAAAATCCACAATTTAAAGGAGCTTTGCATGAGTTTTCTTTGTCCTTTCTGCTGTTTTTGGTTTTATTACAAAGCTAGCAGCACCGCCACTCCAGGCTCTCTCATTAACACCCACCTTGATCGAAGGGCTTGGATGGAGTCCATGTTCCAGGCTCCTGAAACAGGATTAACCAATAAACAAACTCATGAAAATATGGTTTAAATGAAAACTAGAGTAAATAATACATGGCTGATGTGAGACTATTAAACAGCCATACAAACCTCCACTTCCTTTAGGAGAAAGCAATACAGAGACAGAAAATAAGACATTTGTTTTGATTAGGTTTTCTACTTGAACAGAAAATTTGCATAAAGAAATAAATGAATGAAAATGAAATGAAAAGATATCACACACCACTTACATACACGTGAAGCATGCATATAGTGTATGTAGTCAATATGTTTGTGTTATGAAAATGTTTCTTTCGCGTCATGTGTCAGAAAGGGCCCATTGAGAGTGAGTGTGTTCTGCTTATCTCTTATCGTATGTTGTATGTATGTATTTTAGATTTAAATTATAATCTGCATTGCATTGAAGATCTACATCATTCTGGACTTTAATTTACTGTGAAACACATCTGATTGACATCTGATCTGATTAACAGCTCACATTTAGTGAGATGTTACATTTTGGAATTAAAGTATAAATCTCAAAAAAGGGAATTATATTCTTCCATTTGCTGGATTCCTGCTTAAGGTAAGCTATGAAACACCTCTGTTCTGTACTGTATATACTGCACAAGCTAATTCATATCCTATGTACAGCTTGAGTTATTCCCTAAATACTAATATTTCAAAAATCTTCCTAGTCAAATTGTTTAACCAGCTGTGCGTGGATGTGTCCCCAAAGCCTAAATAAGAAATGCACACACTTGAGATGAGTGATTTGCTTGCTTTTAATAAACACCACAGAGGAGCCACACCCAGAGGGTGCTGGCTAATAATGCAAATGTAAAAGGAGCTGAAAAAATACTGAATCTTTTGTCTCAGAGCCAACAACCTTCACATACAAAGACGTTACATTGTCCTCTCTCTTATTTGGTCACAACGACATCCTGTCCTTTTCTGTCTTCTTTCTTTGTATTTGTTTTGCACTTTTACTCACTCACTGACACATACACACACTTGTTTTTGCCACTTTGAAAGAACTGAATTGTTGAACTATAACCATAGCCCCAGCATTCTTACTGTAACCTCATGTTTTATCCAAAACTTGAGACAACTTTGTGGGTGTCACCTTTATTGTCTGACAGCTGAAAGGCAAGTGACACCAAATTTTCTACCAAGTGAAGAGGCATGACAAGTCTTTGGTGGAAAAAAGAAGCATTTCTTTTATTTATTACTTTTATTTGCATTAAGTCCCAACTTGTCATTTACGGTGGAGTTTGTAAGCGACAAAATTAATCGACAGATCAATAAGTAACCAAATTAAAACAACACATCTAATTTGGTCAAAGGTTGAGTGGCTGAGAGGTTTCGAAGCGCCTACATGTGTGCAATAGGTAAACAATATTTTTTAAACATACTGCAACATCATCTTTTCTTCAGGAAACTGAAATGCAATCACACCTCTTCTTGACTTGCAGATGCAAGTAAAGCAGATGTATGTTTCCACTTGTGGGTACAGGAAATATGCTCAAGGTCTCCATTTAATGGCAGTTTTTTTTGTTTGTTTGTTTTTTTAATCCTGTAGTTTGACTCAAACATTTCATACAGAATTAACTGTTGCTGAATTCAGTAATGAATTAAAATTTAAAGTTTTAGCCTACTCATGCAATAACATTTGCTTGGTTTATACTCATCATTGTATTAATAAAGTGTTACAACTCGTTCAATGTTGCATATGGTAACTTTTATCAAATAACCATTGTTGAGTCATGTAACAGATCTTACTGAGAACTGAATACAGTGTATTATAGACCTGAAGTATTTCTTTATTTATACTAGTAGACCTCATTTGAACTAGTGTAGTCTTTATGTTTGTATTTGTCTGCATGTACTACTGTATATGTCTCATTCCACAAAGAATGAAAGAATTTTCAGTGAGTACTCCACACTCCTATAACTCATTCACTAAGATTAACAAGGTCAACTCTTGCTTTTGCTCTCAGCTCTAATTAATCAGCTTTTCACTGCTGACTCTCATTTCTCATTGTATCCCTTCTTGTTCTACCTTCTATTCCTATAAAAGGAAGCCATATTTTGAAAGCTTAGCAAAGATAAAGTCAAAAAGTGAGAACCTTGTGTTTCTGTTCAGGATGACTCTATTCTGCTAAAGCAGAGTGTGGACGCCGAATGATGAGAACATTACATTATGGGGGCAGACCCTCTAGACCAGTCAAGACAACAAATGTGCTTGTGGTCTGATTGCTTAATGGAATCAACAGACCCACACATATAAACATACACAGCACACAAACAAACAAATAACAACAACATTGAAAAAACACAACACTAGCACTACATAGCATCAAATATGTGCATAATTGCACTGTACTGCAAGTGCCACCAGACACCTAGTTTTTCCAAAAAACACTGACAAGCTAAAATTCAACAATAGGTCTAAGGATTGTCTGAGTGTACAGTAAAAATAGTAACATTTCAATTTATCTCCACATTGTTCCACCTCTATTCCTTTCTCTCCTTCACAGTTATAACAGCCTTTTTTCTTCATTTGCAGAAAAACACGCAAACACAAACAGTTTGTGTATATTTGCCACAGTTGGCTAAGCTCTGAATTTGACACATAGGTTTTATATTTTATCTACATCTCCACAGAAGTAATCCCTTGTGAATATACTGTTTCTCACTGTCACTTTTCCCACCTTTACTTTTCACTGATTTCACAGATCAGATTTTATCCCTCCAAAATGTGTTCTAATGGCTTCCTTCTCTTTCCTGGCTTCTTGCTGCCTTCCTACTAACATCCAACAGGAGAAATGTGTGCATGGTTTCACTGTACTGGCTCTGCTTGTCTTGCTCAAGCTTGTTGCATGCATGCACGCACAAACACACACATATTCACTGAGGTGCTTTGAAGTGGAAAAGGCCTCAAGCTCTGTACCTTCTCTACATCATTCACTCTCCACAACACAAACAGCACAGGACAGACACACACAGTACAAACACCCAATGAAAGGAGACAATGGGAAGCCATGAAAAGGTGTATTCTGCTTTAACAAGGCTGATCCAAACAAGCTGTTAACTTACTCATATAATACACAATTAAGCATCATCCATGTAATCGCACATCATTCACTGTGTTCTTCCTTCAGCTTATCTCTTCACTCTGTGCCAGTGCTGTAAGATTGCCAAGGTCCAGCAAGCAGAGCAGAATGTCTAAAAACACTGAGAAGGCACCAGAGCAGCAATGAGAGCCTAAGGCCTCTCTAGCCATCCTAACAGGACTGCAAATCAGTAGGAAAGATCTAGTGCAAAGCGACAGCACAGGCCCTAAAATGTAAAACTTAAATTATAGTAAATCTGAGTTTGGCATGGAATACCAGAACACAAGATAAAAATGAGTATGCTCTGGTTTTATGGATGTACTGCAACTGTTCTGAGAGGGAAATGTGAACTTAAGAATACTTAGATTAATTGATCGTAGCATCATCACTAATAGCTTTGAGCCAAAGTTTCCCAAACTTCTGTATAAACTAATGCGTTGATAAGTAATCACGTCAAGATTGTTACTGAATAATAACTAGTTACTCACTAAGCTCCTAGCAGCTACTAGTTGCTAAACCACACCAATATAATATATCAAATATGTTCACTAATAAAGACTTTAGTAATGTGTAGTAAAGTAAAGTAGTTTCTAGGAAAAATCTCCAGCTGAGTCCAACTTTTAAAAAAATCATTGTTATAGGAGGTCATATAACATGAAATTAACTAAATGAACTTTTAATCTTATTAAAATTAAATTGCAGGATAAATGATGGCAAAGGTCAGCATCAGTGGTTCTATTTGTGTAATGCAGGTTAAAACTTTCAGATTGCACGATTAATAAACAGTATTTGTCAGTGTCAGATCAGACATGACAACCATATCCATGTCTGGATATAGATATGGCTGACACTTCAAATGAGTGATGAGTTATAGCACATAGGACTATAAAATATATCTGTGCACAAGAACTTGTTTTTTTGGTGAAAACGTATTTAATTATACACACATCACCACTTTGTAAATGTCAGACTATATTTGAACTCTAAAAGAGCAGATGCAACCAGATCTAACTAATTTACATTTATTCATTTTTGAAGGCTTAACAAAACAGGTCAATCTTTTTACTTCATAAAAATATTTATATAAAGGCTATATATGAGCACAGTTTACACAATGTAAGTGTTCACAGGCTGTGTGACTTTTGTCATAGTACATTTGCTCATTGTCCTAACTGACCCTTGAATATAAAACTGTCACAGTCATGCATAACTTTCGTCGTGCATAATTGTATCTGTCGAACGGCATCACTTCAAACCACAGTACACATAGGGAATGATTAGATGTAAATGATGTGATGTGAGAGTGATGTATTCAACAGGCATTCTGCCTCTGTGTGAAAACATTTAGTCTGTTAAAGCCCACATACCAGTTAGCTACTGTTTAAGTACATACATACCATGTAGTGTTTTAAAAAGGTGTAATTAGATAATACTTAACAACCTATATTTGTACAAGGGTCGTGGACTCTGTACCACTAGAAACACTGTGGTAGTGCAAGTCAGACTGCAAACAAACATACCAAGGTAGTCTGTTACTGCTGCCTTGTTATTTAGTTGAAAGCCTTTACTGTTCTGATATACTTCCATGTGAAGGAATGCAAAAACACACAGTTACACACAATCTGGGACACAGCACTTAAACAGAAAATGAAAAGCATGAAGACAGATACAGCGAACACTGTGCTTTTGTACTCCAGCTCTGTCTCTAATGCCTGAGCCTCAAGGTTAAAGCACAGACGTGAATCCACACAGAGCTTTCAGCTCACGGGCAATCATTGCACATGAGGCTCCACCAAATTCCTTCCCTTTGCTTTAATTTCTATCTATCTATCTATCTATCTATCTATCTATCTATCTATCTATCTATCTATCTATCTATCTATCTATCTATCTATCTATCCTTCTGTATAGGTTGTGCCCATCGCCCTTGAGGGTCCCATTCTATTAATGAACCTAACCTAAATAGCACAACACATGGCCAGTCACATTTCTTATCTTCATTTGGTGCAGACACTCTATGGGCATAATCCAAATCCTGCTCAGTTGTTGGACATGGATCCACCTGAGCTGATAGGTTCACATGCTTAACTGTGACAGGTAGGGAAAGTGAAAGCCAGTTACAACTAATGTATTAAATATATGTTAAAAAGACATCACTTGTCCCATCTTCAAACTGTTACTGCTGCTTTTCTCTCTCTCTTTTCAATCATGGAAGTAAATCGCCATTTGTACATTTCCTCCAGTGCATTATGTTAACCTTGCTGTTATTGCAGCACCGTCAGAGTAGCTCCTGAACAAAAAGCTAGTTTCCCACATTGATGTGTGTTCACATAAGTGCAGGCATGCTTATTTTTGTGTGTCCGTATGTGTGCAAGCACAAGTGTGTACAAATCAGTTCTGGTTCTGTGGATACATTTAATCTGTGGTTACAGGCGAGATACGATTCAAACACATTCACTCCAATTGAAATCTGAATTACATGAACTGACATCTTTCAAAAAATATTCTCCTTTCTGTAATTTGTGACAGTCAGTCTCTTTCAAACAACAGCAGTGATTTAGTTTATCTGTAATCTATAGCTGATGTGTATTTTATCAGCTCAAACATCTTAAAGCATCGTGCAAATCTATTCGTAAGGGTCATACTTCTGTAAAAACTACTCCTTTCTCACTCAAACACTTAGTTTTTAATTAATAAAACAACAATAAAACAGTTTCTGGATGACAACACCAGAGTCCATAGTATGTGCTATGATAGTGAGCAGAGCAGTGCCGCTCTAAATGGCCTAAACATGTCTCGGTAATGGTGGCTGACAGCACCTTGTTGAAATCCGCTGGTGAAGACACTCACTAGCAGCATAATCAGCCAGATCAGTCCAAGGACAATCACTACTGGTTGAGTGAGGTGACCACTGGGAGATACACATGCATGACCACTGGGACTCCTCCTCTCATTAGTACAAAAGGGAGCCACAGTGAACCTGTGAGTTTACGCTGGACTCTAGTACTTCGTGGTCTTTGTGGCATTATAGCATACTAATATAATATATTCCTAGGTTTGGCTTGTATGTTAATATTAAATAAATATAATCAGAAAAATCACCATCTCTGTCTTGAATATCTAATGGTTTGCATCCACTACCTTGTCTACCTTGTGACAGGTTTCTAAACATGCAGGCCTGCTGCGGACGCTTTTCCTGTGCCTGTCAGTAATTAGGCCCATTTCGGGGACTCAGTGCTGCTCTTGGGCAGCTAGGCGATAAGCGCTTGTGTTTGTAAGGCCTTAGCTACCTGAGTTAAACCCGGACAATTATCGTTACTGTCTCAGTGGAGCTTGTGATGAACGTGTGACAAACACCACAACGGGTCTCCGTGACGCGTCGCTTGGACACAGTGAAAAAACGAGGAGCGCATGATCTCAAACCAGCGAGAGTGGCTATAGGAGAAAAGGGGGATGGGGAGTAAATGAGATAATAAGCAGGTGGACGCGTTGATAATAGAAACCAAAAATCTTACTCACATCCCTGAATTTATCCCATCTCCCCGCTAGCCACTTATCGTCCAAAAAATTGCCGCTGTCGGAGCGAGCGGAGACGTGTCCAAAGGCGACGGCGCACACACACAGCAAGGCGACGCTCAGCATCTGCGGACACACAACAACAACACGGAGAGAGGACATCAGAACAAACTATAGGACACCGATATCGTGTTTAAAACAGAGGCACTGGAAAGGCATCACACCAGCGATGATGAAGCTCCAGCACTAAGCATAATGATGTTGAGGATTTTCTCCTACCTTGTCGCATCAACTGCTCTCCAGACTGTATGTGCTTGCTGCCGATTCTGTCACTAGTAATAGCAGCTCTCTCCTCCCTATCTCTCACCGCACCGGCTGTCTGTGCGCAGCGGAATACGAGAACGCGCATGGCACCGGGTGCGCGCTGTGTTCCTTTTTTGCTCTCTGCCTCTGTTCAGTGCGGAGGAAACGGTCATGATGGCTCGCTGTAGGCTGTTATCAGGCCACTGCAAAGTGCTTCCCTCTGATTACCTCTTGTGAAAAAGAAATTCTGCAGCCCTTTGATTAGGACGACAGGAAATATGGATTCATACCTCAGCCAAATATGGTTGTGTAATCTTTTACAGCAGTAGCAGAGTTTTACTGATGTATGTAAAACAAAAGCAAAAACAGGTCACTATAGAGTATTGATGAGACTGTTTATTCAAAAGGAAAAATGTGATTATTTTTCACAATAAATATTGCTGACCACACCTCAGCGTTTTCCTTTATTTATCCCTGGTTTCTGCTTCATTACAACCATTTCTCATGGGAGCTGCTCAGGCTTGTTTGTACATTAGTGACTCATAAAATACTTTTACTAATATTACTGGCAGAGTCCAAACAGTAAATGGATGCTAAACATGATTTAGGTAGAGCTGCACCTACTGCAAATGGCTCAATCTGGATAATTTGAGAAGGTGGGTGGAACTGTGGAGCTTAGCCCTTTTTGGGACATGCAAAGTCCAACACATTCCTTCTCAGAGTAGCTGTTTGTGTTTTAAAGCTTTTTAAGAAGGAAGATTTCTATTCGGTGCTCTTGGCTTTTCATTCAGCAACTACAGGGCTTTTTGTGGCTTTGGCACACAAATGATGTCATGAATATTCTTCTTCCATGTCTGAGAGTTGCTGATTCTTCACGGGTAAAATGAATGGAAAAAATCATAAACCGTGTTAGTGAGTTATCTGTAACTTTAAAGCTCCAGAACAGCTTCCAGTCCTTTGCATTGGTTATTCAAGTTGCTGGATCTGACAACAAAGAACACAGCATATGATTCATAATTTTCATAGAAAGCCTTTATGTGACTTTGTCCAAGCATCTACTTTTGCCGCATTACTCATTTTATTAAATCACATTGGTTTAAAGACATAAAGATATTGTCAGAGAAGGAGATGATGTGTAATGGATATAAAAGGGCAAAAACTTCTGTAGCAAACACAGAGAGGCTGAGCATGATAATATTTTATTAGGGTCTTCATCAGGTCAATGTATTATTATGCATAGTTTCTGTAGGAACCATCTTTAACCTCAGCCTCATATCCTCCTGGGAAACAATGGAAAGGATGTGTAAATGATGACAGAGCGTATATTTGAAAGTCAAATTAGAAGTATAAAGCATACATGACCACATCATACACAAGAGTGGCTCATGAGTGCACATTTGATGTGTTAAATGGTCAACTGCACACAGATAAAAATGTTGATGTGAGTTTTGTGATGACTTGAACAGGAAGTGTGCAGAATGTAAACAGGAAACTGGTAGTAAAGGAGCCACAGTGGCTGACAGAGCAGGAAGTCTTGGTCTACTTTGAACCATGCTTTCATGTCTCCGATCAGAACAAGGTGATAATCTGGGTTATGACAAGTTAGCTGTGAAGGGGTGGGGGTAGGGGGCATAAAGACTTGGCTGTGGAAGGCACGACCATTCTTTTATGGTTTACTTGTCCTTTATGAAGTTTGTGCAAATGGAAGCAGTGAAGGAGATGTGTGTGTGCGAGTGTGTGTGTTAGGGAGTGG